>JANSTV010060021.1:0-12184 GCA_027564135.1 Lestremia cinerea | reverse complement strand
AGTTTTTATAAACAAAACAAACATATTTCTGAATAAAATGAGAAACAGTCGCACTATTATTGCTCATTGAAAAAAAATTGAATTGTTGTTAAAATTATTGTTAAAAAAGTAACAAAAATAAAAAAAACATCATGCAAGCTAACAGCATTTTCTTGAAATGATATTCCGTCCTCTACACACTCAACTGTCCCCTTGGCTTCTCATCACATTTCCATTCTAAATTCGATCCAGGTCTATGTACCGAAAGCACCTTTCAGGTGGATCTAATGAGATACCAGACTCGTTCGGACTGCGGTGATCATCTTGCTTGCGCTTGTTCGATTTGCGTACCTCAAGGAAAAACGGAGGTTGAAGAATAACATCGACATTCCGTTTGCGCACGGCACACCTCTCACGAAAGTGATAATAAGAAAATATGTCCAAAAATTGAAGTTAGCAATTGAAATTTTATTTGAATGAATATAATTTGGTTTTAACAATTGCAATTGATTTTGGTCATTTTCGTAAATTATATATTATCACATATATCCAAAAATAATGATTTCTATCAGGCACACTGTGCTCCCTGACCTTTCGGTCTTGATTAATCTGAATCGATGTGAATCAGTCGGTGTCCATATCAGATGGACGAGTTTTTGTAGCACTCTTACAAGGTAAATGTAGTTCAGAGCGATTTTTCATTAGACTTAAGGCTGATATTGACCTTCCTGGGGTGGATAAATCTTGTGTGTAGAATTTTGGAATCAAATTTATAGACGGCAATGTTATTGAGTTCCTGAATGGACGTTTCACTTTGTTCGACATAGCTGCATCTTCGCGAACAGATGTCGTAGAACTCTTGTCAGTCGGTGAATACTCAAAATACAATTTTGACTTGATGAAATTCCGACGATTTTCATTAATCGGAATTGCTGGCATTTTAAGCAAGCGGGCAGAGAATGTGAGAGGAGTTATTCGGACATCGGGTAAGGTATCGACGTACATTCGGCTGATGCGTCCACTGAATATGGTCGACGGTCGTGACCGAGGAGTTATCGATACAGTTGAATTCATACAGTCATCATTATCCAGCGATGATGAGTCCTCACAAATAACATTGGCTGGCGTCTTTTGTAATTTATAAAAGTGAAATAAACCATTGTTTATCGAACGTTTTGTCAGCAATGGCCCAGATGTGATTCTCAAGCATTTTTCCAAATCCACTTCCAGTCCAGTGTTGGTCTTATTTGAGTGGATGGCATTTCGTTGAGTCCGAGGCTTTGAACTGTAATGTTTTGGGAAAATATCATTCGAATCATGCGACATGTTCTGTGGTCTGGCTGATTTTGATCCATAATCCTGATGGGGATGAACAGCAAAGATCTCTTCATGGCTCGAATCGGTTGGTAATGCATTCGGATCATAATAAATGGCTGCTTGTTCACCTACGATCCTTAGATGTGGAAACCGTCCTGTCCATTCCAGAATTTCGTTTCGCAATTTCTCATCAGCTGGCAATGCTTCCTCGCCATAAAACATCCGTTCGAGTCGATTCCACTCCTCCTGATTTTGTTTGATAACATCCTCGGCCCATGGAATCGAATTGATACTGCTTCCATCGAAACTTGTTGTGGGCGATGAAAACCAATTTTCTTCCGTTAAATCGTCCGATTCAGGCGATAAACTCAATTCGGGAATCTTGAGCTGAGACATTTTTCATCACGAAACATTTGTTTTGCTTTGGTTCACTTTTTCACATTATTTCTTTCTTTCAGTTCGTTTTTCTTTTCAAGTAAAATGGAATGTTTTTCGTTGCATTGATTTTACTCTTGAATAATTAATAACAATACATGCATACCATACGAACGGAATGATAAGTTTGTGTTCACTACGAAGCCGTTAGAATTAACAAACTGTCAGTAATGCCTCGCGTAGCCCTTGAATCAAGGTTGTTGTGAAATTGCGGCTTGTCTACATTGAAAGTTATCTAACCTCACTTTGGCATCGTTTGACACTTGCATTCGAAATTCTTCCTACTGCGGAAAGAGACCAGCTTCACCCAAGCCTTCGATTTTTCGTGTACGAAACATGCAAATTGGCATACGGGAATCAGGTTTGAATATTTTTGAGCTTTTCGCCTTTGAAAATAAGAATCAAAGTCTTTCTGCAGGTCATATCGTAGCAAATTTATTGAGAAACACTACGAAACAAAGCAGCTCATTCAATTTCAAAGCAAACATGTCATCAGAGCCAATCGGACCCATCGCAAATGCAATAACGACTGCCTTGACCGAAACTCTAGAGCCAATTCATTTGCAGGTGATCAATGAATCTCACATGCACAACGTACCGAAAGACGCTGAGACCCATTTCAAGGTGTTGGTGGTTTCAAACAAATTTGAATCACTGCCTCTCATCAAGGTAGATCAATCATTGCAAAAAGGCATGCACACAGCGATCACCAATAAACAAAACCCACTATATTTTAGCGTCATCGTCTCGTGTACGACACTGTTAAACGAAAACTAGGCGAGGATTTTGTTCATGCACTATCGATCGAGGCCAAAACACCTGCAAACTGGAATGAGAACTATAAAGTGGATCCGAGCCCGAATTGTCGTGGCGGCTTCGGAAAATAAATTGCCCACCGAATTACGAAGGTTCATTGAGGATTGATGAAAGTAAAACTCAAACAAAAATGAACGTTTTGATACTCCAAAAGTATTTATTCAAAGTTTAGATATAGTAAATGCTTATAAATGCTCAACGGTTTTAAAAAAAGGCGAGATCTATAATTAAATCACATTTTAATTATAATTTTCGTATTTTCATTCCAAATTTGATGTTAAAATCAATGAAGCAGGATTGAGCATTTTAACCGATAATTAAAGACAATAAACTGAAAATATTCACTATTTTCACAAACTGAATGTGTCCAATCGAAGGTTACCTTCATTCTCGGAGAAATACATCATATCGGCTAGGGATTGTTCGCAGATCAGCTCCTCTACTCGGTCGTGCATCTGCAATAGAAAAAGTCGAGTCGAGTCGTTGAGCAAGAGCTCTGAGATGTGTATCGCTTGATTTCTTACCCCTTTGCATTTGTACTCTTCTTCGACATCAGCATATTTGAAATTTGGCCCGAAATTCACGCTTACTGTTGCATTTTTAAATATCGATATGGCTGGATAATACGCCCCAGCATTTATATTAAGAAAGGCTTCTCCTTGAATGCGTCCGTTCTTGAAGAATACAATCTTACTTCCAGGCACTGCTTTTAGATTCTTCAGCGCTTCATTGACCTTGTCCTTGTCTTCGTAGTAAAGATGGCTTTTAAACTTGACCAACGGCTGTGTTCCAATTACAATCTGCCATTAGACTTTGTACTCAACAGAAATTTGTGAAACTCTTACCCGATCCTTGTAAGTGTTTGGCATGTGATTCATATTTGTGCCGTTTTGTGGGAGAATTATCAAGAATCCTAAGGTGTCCCCTTCGCCGTATCCAGAGCAATAAGCTTTGCCAATGGATTCATGAAATTTTGTACCCTTCCGTGAGCGCCAAGCGTACCCAAATTTATCGTAACCTAATGGAGCCTGCAAATTTGCGTATTCTTGGCCCCATCCGATTCGGGTGGCGGCGCCTTCTGGCATTTCCTCGATTGTCGCCTCAAAGTACCAACAACCACGAGTTACGACTGCAGGTGGGAGAGAAATATACTTATTATTTCGTTTTTCACCAAAACCAACCGTCTAACACTCACAGTGAGATGCTCGAATCATACAGTAGCCTTTGTCACCAGTAACAGCTAGACGATCCTCGGCTATTTTCAACTGTGGTGCTCGATCGTGTAGCGCCAACAAAACCGAGTTCGGTGTCAACGATCGATATAGCCATCCAGGTATTGGTTTGCCCGCCCAGTCAGCACTCTCATCGAACTCTTGACGGAATGGTGCATGTGGATCTGGCTCCGCCAAAATATATCGATAGCCGTCTTTATTGAATGGATGTTCTAATGGATATCCATGAGCCGGTAGTTTTATATTCGCCGTTATATCTGAGCTTGGTCGACCTTTTTTCCCCGTTGGCCCATTTTCGCCTCCGGGAATTTTTCGTTTATTCGGTCGACCTTTCGACAAGTTGGCTGAAATCCATAAAGAAAATAAACGCGGTTAGTATTTGCAAAGATATCGATTGAGGATTAGCAGAAAATGGGCTGAAGGTACGATTGCGTTTGAAAAGACCAAGCCCGATGGAATTAGAAAGAATCGTACAATGATATGTATATGCAAGTGAATAAGTATATTGGTTTTCGTATGAACCAAAAATTCATAGAAAATATTGTATAAAACCTAGACATAAGCATCACCATGACAATAGCAACAATAGAAAAACAACGGAATGACTATGTAGATGAAATGGAATATGACAAGTTGCGCTTAAATGTCAACCAACAAAAATCATTTCAAAATGAAGAAGACATTTTTCAAGAAGAAAAATAAAGAGAAGAATATCATTGATAATTTGGTCGATATGAAAATGTTACCTACATTCATCCATGTTTGATAACTTGTGATTCATTTGATACGTTCCAACAAAACCGATATCAGTTGTGTTCAGCTCACAAAATAAATCATTCAAAACCAATACCAAAATGTGTTGATAGCAATAATATAAACATATGAATAGTAGGCGATCTCATCGACAAAGGCATTCCTCGTGCAAGTGCTCAGATTTGAGCGTTTCGCAGAATGGACGCGATCACTGAGAACACAAGTTAGTTAACTGACACCATGAATTGTTTGAAATTCACCAACAAAATTCTCTGCCCATATCATTCAACGATTTTCGATACATTTCTTCGTAGCTCTTCCATCAGAAATACAAGAGAATCGAAAATGTTTTGGCATACTTGCGAAGAGCCCATTCCAAATTACTCAATCATAGATAAATGAAAAAAAAAGTTGTTCTTGCAAACGAACATCCGTTCAACAAGTGAAAAAAAAACTAGGCGGCGATGACAACTAACGCAAAAAACCCGAAACAAAAAATCAAAAGGAAAGAACGAACAAATAAATAAATGCAGAATTACAGAATTAAAAAGAAAAAAAGAAACGGGAAACGTAAAATAAATTTTGAATATAATAGTTGAAAATATTTAGATTATTTATTCTTCTAATCAAATAAATATACATGCGCAGCAGCGAATAATCGCGAACTAAAATAAATGACACAACTAAACTGAAATTCATATTAAATTAATGAAGAAGGAAAGAAAAGAAAAATGGAATAAAAGAGAAAAAAATATGATTTTATAGAGATCTTCGTGTACTGAGAACACCAACTACATTCGTGTGTATCCATATTGAACTCAACCAACAATCTGACAATAATAAAACAACAACGACAAACGAAACACAGTTCAACACATCGCGTATCACCTCATTAATATACTTATGTTATGTTATGAATGCCAGTATATGAATATTGCGATTGTGATGATGACGATGGCGGTGTCGATGACGACGACTTTGAGTAATAAAGACCATCACACTCTTGAATTTCTATACCGAGCGCTTTGCTACGATTCAAATTCGCAGTGTGTGTTGAGTTTCGCTAGTTGTGTGAGTCACTCGCGCTATTCTGAATGTTCGCAATTTTTTTCTCCATTCATTCATTGATTTCTTTTCAATTGCAATTTTTTTTTCTCCAAATTCTATTTGATATCACATTAGAACTATATTGCGAGCCCACCAAATGGAGAAGAATGTCGAGCCAAAAAGAGAGAATTCCAAAAAAAAGTCTGAACGCGACAGAGAATCAACCTTCCAGTGATGACAATCGTCTTTATATTGTCTTGAGTGAAAATTTTCGATTTGGTATTACCTTGTGCATAACCATCGTCAGTGATACGAAGCGTTCCGCCTTTGACCATTGCTTCGTAATTAGGTCGGATCTGTGTCAAGTCTTTGAGAACAAGACCGAAAATTTGTTGACTTTCAATGCCGTCTTCCGAACAAAACACTGTGCTGTCTTTGATTAGAGTTCGCTGAACGGTTTGGTACCTGCGAAAGCGATTGAAAGAAAAATCAATGTTTAATTCTGCAGAATCGTCATAATGCTTGAAAACCCACCATGATTGTGTAACACGTCGAGGCATTGTAGTCATTGCCTCCCAATATTGTTCGATATACGGAATTATTTCTTGATCTTTATTGAAGAGTATCTTGGATTTTCCTTCCTTGAGGGCAGCTTGTTGCATATTCGCCATGGCAGTTACACACATTTGTGAAATGGCTTGTTGGGGAAAGAAGAAGAATGAATTGATTTTCTAGTGCAAAAGGCAATTTAGTTTGTTGGAAACTTACTTGCTTGACTCTTCCGGAAACTCTCCAACCCAGTTGGTGAACAATTTTTGCATATGAATATGTAATTGGTGGCGAACGGTATCAATTTGCCCAGTTGGAATCCAATGCATGACTCGTGAAACCATCGACTGCATGTTGCACACAAGAGTTCAACAATATTCAAGTTTCGGTCCTTACCGCTAAAAATGCATAATGTAAACATACAAAAGAAAAACAAAGTTTTAGGTTAGGATGGTTCCACAATAATTATGCATTTTTTTAGAAAATTCTTTGAGGTGCTTGATGTCGCTAGCGTGGTATTTTACAGAAAAGCACAATTTCATGTTTGTAAATAAGTTGAGCGGTTACCAATAACAGTTTCCTTGTTGCTTTTCATCCGGTTGTTTCATTTTTTCATCGATTTGTCTGCCCATGAAATCAACATTCCCTGAACGATCATCCGTCAAAACATCCATCTCGTTGCAACACTAAATGTATTGAAGGAAGTCAATATGCACGAACTTTTCGAAAATTTCTCAATTTTAATTCACAAATTTATATTTAATTTACAAAAAACTGAACCGAGACTCTGTTTCTAATCAACATTTTTCGCTGAATGCACTACGGACTACGGATTCACCGTTGATACGTGCAACAAGCCCTATCGGGAATTATGCCGCTGCCAAGCATTCAAGTATTTTTGTCGGGATTTCTCGCAGTAAATTTATCAAATTAAATAAAACGACTTCAAACAGAATTTGGAACGGGTGAGCATTGGAGTTGAATTTTCGGAAAATCTGAAAAGTCCTTTTAAATCATGAGTCAAGTGCGAAATTCTCGATAGGGAAATCAGCGAACAGCCCATTTGGACAATTTCCAATTTGCAAATAGCTAAAGACCAAATCGTCTCGACAGTATCACAAGCACTGATAACGGCTGAATGAATCGAGTGACAGCCATTTTTGAATTGAATATTTTTTCACATAGTGGGCGATTGGCATTCGAATAAATAAAAAGTGGTCATTTGTCAAAATTGTAAGTAACTTTTTGATCTTCTTGTATGATTTTGTGCAAAATACGATAATTTCTGTGAGAAATTGTAGTTTTTGAGTTAATTTTTCGTTTATATTTCGGTATGAGAGGCGAATTGAATGGGAGAATCGCATATTGTTTGTGAAACTCAATTTTTCGTCTACATTGCAATTTTTGGACATTCGACGAATCGCAATTGCCGCAATGTGTATTTTGCGAAAGTTGAAATAAACCGTATGCTCGGTGATATTGCCATTCGTGATAAATAATAATTGTGTCGTTGTGCTGTAAGAGCAGAATGTGAATTGAAGTGATTCATTTTATGACACATTCGTTTCACATAATTTCCAATTGGCGATAAACCACCATTCACTTGGATCATTCGATGGGCAATTTGTCGTTCTAAATTGAGGACGATTATCTTAAAATAGTCATGTCGCTAGTTCGATCCAATCAAATATTTTGTTTTTGGAGGAGATCAAGAACAGACGTTTTATAACATCTGGAAATGTCAGTTTATGTCCAAATTTGCCATTTGAGTTCCGATTTTCATTTTAATTTCAAGCGAAAAAAAGAACGAGAAAAAAAAATCAGAGATAAAAGGTCTTTCCAATTAGAATTTATTTCGAACAATTACATTTCTGACACTGCCCAACACAAATATCTCATCGAAAAATTCGTTCGATATGTCGACCGATTTCCATTGTGTCTTATCGACGACCATGATATTTTGATGATATTTTGATGATAATCCTCCGAATTAAAATCATTATTGAATGAGAACCACATCGAAAACTTAATTCTGGATTTCGATTAATTCTTTTTGTGTGACGATATGGCAAAATGGCTTATGCGCTTCATAATTCGTTTCGATTGTCAGAGGTGGCGAGCCGCAATATCGAAATTATGGGAAATACGACTGAGTTTTTTTTACATTTTTTCTTCGTTAATTCGCTTTGCAATGTCTATGCTAAAATGCACAATTATCATAATCGTTTTCCACCGATCGGATATTATCGTCAGAGAAGAGATTTCGAATTTCAACTGAAAAATTTCAAGCGGGACATCGAATGATGTTTATGAGAAAAGCCAAGCTGAAAAGAATGACGTAAAGATAATGATAATTTTTTATTTTGTGTGTTTTAATTATATTTGCGGTAGTTGATAGTATTGACATTTATCATTCATAATTTAATTTCGAATCGAACACAGTTGTCGATGTTCTATGGAAAAGCCCAAGATGTTGACTTAATAAAATAATACATGGGCATTCGAAATATTTATGCTTGAAGAAACTAAATTCGATCCGTTGACGACTAATGACGACACACTTACACAACGACAAGCACACATCCGAATGGATCGCCTTTTGCTAAATATGAGTCAGTCATACGTCGACAATACTAAAGATAACTCGGTTATGTAGTTGAACCGTCGTATTCCTCGCATTTCCACCATCAACATTATTGATTTTTCATTTTCGTTTTCATTTTATCGTCGACCGTCGCTGCTGTGTCGGAATTTGCCGTTGATAATATTTTTTTCTCCGTTCTTATTCTTGCGCTCGTCAAGTCGGCGAGAACTGGGAATCGTTCATGAAACCATAGTTCGGGTTGAACAATATTTTTGGGTAATTTTCCTTTATTTGATTTAAAGTTTAAAGTTAACGTTGTGTGCGAAATAATGGAGTCAATGAGGCAATTGCAAAAAAAGAATGTGAAAAAAGAAACAAAGGAGAAAAAATCATTGCTATAAACAGGTTGATTGATGTGTAGAACGAAGTTGAGGTTATTTTGTGGCCAAAAATATCATTCATTTCAATCAGAATAAATCGGCAAATGATGAAACAACAAAAAGAAAACAACAAAATATTCCACTTGCTTTCGATCAACGTCAATGTGCGTGTGTATGCATGGAATTCTAGAGGAATAAATTCGATTTTCGGTTGGATCTTTCGAATCATCATCCAGTTTGCTTGTACAAGTGAAACGAAAGTTAGCAATATTTATAATTGCTATTTGATTCAGTTTTTAATGTATATCCAATTTCAATTAGTTGGTCGTCTCGCTAAGACTGCACCTCACGATTATCGCTCGCAACGGAGTAAGCCGCTGAAATGAAGCTTACTTCAACTGTCCCGTGCTTCTCGTATCTGCGCCCGTTCACGATGCATGATTAACGCGAGTAATGCTCAGCGTATTAATATGCTGGGTTTTTCGGATTAATGGATTTTTGGGGGACTTTGCAACAGTCATGTAGCCTGGAATTATCACAAACAGTTAAAGTAGTTAAACCATTTTTTCATGAGCAAGAGTATGACACGAATCTCATTTGCAATCATATGATTTTGAAATGGTCATCACCATTATTATCAGAATGCAATAATTATAGTACTCATCAGCATCGTCATCCAATTGTCTTGAAATTGTTCAATCAACTTTTCTTAGTTTTCCAACAAAATTTTGGATATAGTTTACGACGGAATAAATGGCCAACAAAGTAGAGAAAAAAATTATCGTACAGCAACAATTGCTCGACTCATATGAACCTGTTTGCGTTTGCTTGCGTCTGTGACAACAGAATTGATACACATCAGCCAGTGTCAACGATGCTGAAAAATGTGACAGTGAATAATTTTTTATACACGGGCTCTGTTTCAGAATGAGCGTAAAGATGAAAATAAGATAAAATACGAAGAAGAAAAAACAACAACAAATGAAACGGTGTCTGACACAGACGGATGCGAAACCATGTGTGGTGGACGTGAGCGTCTTTGAATGTTTGGTGTGTGCGTTTTTATAACATTGAGTTCATTTATTCATTAGTGAATTCATAGATATACCAAGTCAATTGACGGCATGCCTCTCAGCTGCTTTTGATCACATTTCAATCTCTTTTTGCCTATCAAATGTTACAAGAATATAATGATAACGGCAATGACAACAATACCGTGACGGACTAAAATCTATTTCAGATGTTCGATTATAGTTTTGTTGAAGATTTTCGTTGAGAAACAGAAATGTAGCTCGAACTTCGCCATTCACACTTAGTAATTGGCGAAAGTTGACGTAGAAACAGGCCAAAAACAAAAGGCCAGCATCAAATGCTTGTTTGTTTTGAATGCGTCAAGTGGCGAATCGCTTTTAAAGAAGAAGACAAAAACGAATAAACGAACCGTGAACGGCTTTTTCCCTCTTCAATGACTCACATACCTCTCGATCTCAAGTATTCCTCGCTGATTTACGGATTAGAAAATCTTTATCTGATGTTGATAAATTGATTTTTAATTCGAGTTTAATGGTCAATTGCTCCAATACAGTTTCGCTGTCGGAGTGGATTCTAATAAAAAAAACCAATCTGATATTTTTGATTGATTTATATCGTCCTTGAGGCGCATATGGGTTAACATTCAAACTTCCGCGTAGAATTTGAAAAGAAAAAAAAATGCATCACCGCCTGGGCAATGGTGCACACGCAATTCAATTTTAATGCTCAATTAATCATTGTCTCAACTGAAATCTACATCCATTTTTTTACGCTCAAGCGTTGCCAAATTTTTGAGTGGAGAATTATAATAACTTCGCCTTACTTTTTATTCCTCTGTCTTGAGAAGCCCGAAAAAACTTAATGGAAATCATTCTTCCAAATCGCACTTACAAGCTCATTGTGAAAATCGTTAAAGCAAGTCGTCGATTGACAATTGTTTTGTATTGAGTTAATCTAATGTTATGCAAATAAGGTTTTATTTGCATAATAGTAACCATCATTTTTACAACGAATTTGTCAAATTTTGTTCAACAGCCACTGTTGTTGCGTTCAATTTTGATGCTAATGTGACTAAGTTTGCGATTTACGATGCGACGTTTGAAACAATTCATTGATCATTTCCCGAGAGCCGCCGGAATACAAACCGCAAACGACAATAATTCGGTTGCGATGCTGAAACGGAAGCAATGCACTAAACAGTCGACATCAATCGAACGACCGCTCAAATCAGTTCCAGCTGTCCTTCTTCCGAATCAAAGCTGATCATTCGACCGGACAATCGAAATATCGTAAAAAGCTATTATTCTTGTCATTCATAATAACGAAAGGTGAATTCTGAATGAGCACACTAATTAACAACTGAAATGAGCATAGTTGCACCTGACGTAACTGCTCATTACAGGAAATTGTGGTTATTCATGCTGAGAATTTGCAAAGTGCGTGCCAATGTCATGCTTATTACCGCGATGATCATCGCGCTTACTGGAAAAAAGCGAATACGGCCTGTATCCGATTGGAACGTGAATTGTCATAAGGGCTACGACGGAGCCAGTATTATTCAGACATTCGCTATGTATAAGCGATCAATTATGATCATTGAAAAGCCGCGTTCGTGTAAATTTGTTGTTTGTATTTGCTTATCACATCGGATTGATAGAAATGTAGAAATTGTGCGGTGCAGACATTGACCTGCTACTCAAAGCGGCCACTGTAGAGAGATGAACAATGAAAGGGAAGATTGTCATTCAAGCAAAACATCGAAGACCTGCGCGTGCAAGTCAGCGATGAATTTAATAATTACCTTCGGCGAATGCATGCAAATTATAGAAAAAAAGAAATATACGATAAAAAATTAAACAACATTCTCAGCTGTGCCATTTTCTTCGATTCCATTGTTTCGGTTTATTCATTTAATTTGTTTTATTATTTCCAGATTAGCTGATTGAATTCAACAGAAACAGCATACGGCATCGAAAAGCCCGTCGAGATAATAATCATGGGGTCGTTATTTCGAAGTGAGGAGATGACATTATGTCAGCTCTTTTTACAGAGTGAAGCGG
>JANSTV010060010.1:0-12185 GCA_027564135.1 Lestremia cinerea | reverse complement strand
GATAAGCTATTTTTTTTTTTTTTTTTCTTAAATTTCGTTTTTTATACAAATTTGTTGATTTCAGTTTGATGGGTCTCGTTTTTTACAGTTTTTTTTCTCTAAATTTTCAGTTGGATTTTGTCAATTAGATGCAAATTATTCAAGAAAGAAATGACGAAAGAAAGACGAGAGAAACACACAGGCGCGCTCGCACGGGCATTTTCACGAGATGATTTGCTTCGTGAATCGCGAATTCGAATGTGAAATGTGCGCGCGTGCGAGATGTCTCGCGCACCGAAATGGTTTTCCGAAGGTTTTCTCTTTTGCTCGGCCGAATGGGTTTTTTTGCTGTGTTTTCATTGTTTTGCTTTTGCTGGGTGCAAATAATTGCATTCAGAAATAATGCTGAGCTTATTAAGGCAATATAATAACAAATCGCTAAATAAATTAGAATAATTTAATAATTTTTATGTTTTTTTTTTCGTTTTTTCGTTTTTGTGTGTGTGTTTACGTGTTGAATTTTTTTGTTTTTTTTTTTTTTGTTTAATTAATTTTTTTTGTTTTTTATACATTTTTGCTGAATTTCATCTTCTTTTAAATACATTTGTTTTGGGATTTCTTTTCTTCATTTCGCCATGATTTTGCATGAATGTGCTTTTCGCTTTTCTTCCATTCGAAATTCTACAAAATTTCGTTTCCAATTCAATTTTCACGATTTTCCTTTCAATTTCCAATTTGTTCTATAAATTAAATTAGTAATAAATAAATCTTTGGTATTTTTCATAATATAAATAATAATCGTATTTATTTCTATTTTGGAATAATTAATTAAATTGTCAACTTAAATATTAACATCTTTGAAATTGTGACTTGAATAAGTTTTGTTGTGTTGTTGTTGTTGTTTTTTCCGTTTTGAAATAAATTTATTTAGTTTTTTTTTCTCATTTTTATTTCAAAACGATGAAAAAACAATCGATGAATAAATTAAAAAAAAAAAAAAAAAATTAAACGGAGGAAAGAGGGGTGGTGGTGTGGGTGGTAGGTGAGAGGGGGTGGGGAGTTGGGAGAAAATGATGGAAAATCGACATTGAAATGTGTGGAAATTGGCGTTCGGTCGAAACCGGAAATGCATGTCGGATGAACCCGAACCGATCAACGATCAACGATCATCCCATCGCCGGTCCATTCCCATCAATACTTAACTGTTTTCGAATGCAGAGATTCGGAATCGTTGCTATGTTTTCCTACCGCTAATGTTTACATGTTTACATACAATTAGTTGTTTTTAATACAAATTTTCTGTTTTTTATTTCAATTCTTCCTTTTTTGTGTGTGACTAGTTTGCTTTTAAATGTAGTTTTCTAAAAACGAAGATCGAGAAAAGCCAACCGCCCAAGTTCATCGGTTCAAAACGATGAGCGCGGCTTTGGATTTTCTCCTCTTTTTCTCAAAAATGGTCTCTCAATTATTTACATAATCGCAATTACGTGCGTCAATTCTTCTCTAAAAAATCAGAAAAGAATCATCATCATTTCTTTGAATCGTTTTCCTCTTCATATTTTGCCGTCATTTCGTTTTCATGGCTCTTCCATTGCCTTTTGAATGCGATCAATGTACTCGCGATGGGCTTGTGATTCGAATAATTGATTGTGATTCGATTGGTGAGCGATCGGAATCGCTTCGACTGATCGATTCTAACCGGATTCATTCGAGAATGATCCAATGGCTGGGGTTTCGTTTTTCGACCGGCCCGAAAACACTGGTAAATGCAATTTCGATGATTCCCTTTTTTTTTTGGTTTTTTTTCCTTTTTTTTTCTTTTTGATGATTCGAAGTACGAGAATCCTGGCGTGGACTTGAATGAGCGTGTGTGAATGTGGTTGCGTGGGAGTGGTGAGGTCATGTCGGTGAATGCGTGTGAGTGTATTTGTGTGTTGAATGCTTAATGTCTAAACAAGAGTGTTGTGTTAAATCAGTCTTTGGTTTCTTATTCGTTATCATTACCGTGATGCGCGTAATGAGAACGAAACTTATGTCATTCCAGTAGCGGTTTTGTTCGTCGATTCTGAATAACTCAGATTCCCTATTGGCGAAGCTCTCGTTCTATTTCATTTTGGACCTTGTATCGATCGCCGAGGACGGCTGTGACCGTTTTCAATTCAATGGAATGGACTATTTTCGCGAATATTTGTGGATCTGTGTGTGTGTGTATGTGTGTAAGTGTGTGTGTGTGTGGTACACATGAACCAGTTGATTAGAATATAGTTGGCTCTTCGATTGAGCTTTGAGTAAATCCTTGATCATTTCTATTGAGACGGATCGGTTTGTGTGTGTTTGTATGGAACTGAAATTTCATTCAAAATGCAAATCACTAAAACTTATCTCGTGTTCGAACTCGTGTGTTCCTGTCAATTGTGCAAGCTTTGGATCAAATCAAATCCCCAAATTCAATTCTATCGGCCTTCAACCACACAACACCTCCGCTACTTCCACAATTTTCACTCTTTTTTCGTCGTTTTGTTTTTGAAAACAAAATCATCAAAATTCGACCATCGAAAATCACTCAATTGCTAGACTCAAATTACAAGAAAACGGAAACAAATGGAATTTCTTCTAACAAAATACGAGAAAGAAAGCAAATCTTTCGAAATAAGAATCGTCGGAAATGTCATCAATCGATGCGTTGGTAGCCTCCATTTGTGACGTGACGTCACAGATTCGTCTGGCAGTTATCTGATTGGATGATTGGCTCAAATGCCGAAATCATGAATTAATTGCTGCTTGTACACCTCCTCGTTCTCCTCCAGCCTCTGTGCCGTCACCGTGTTGAGGAGATTGTAGGCAATGGCGAATATCGTACAGGCCGCGTAGACACCGAGAGCGATCCACCACAGCAATTGTTCGTGTAGCTTTTGTTCGAAATTTTTAAGTACTAACAAACCGATAGTTAGACCGGCCAGGGCTCCAGTCAAATGAGCGACATAGGACACGGACGGGGCTGATGTTTGCTCGTGAGCGTAACGACCGTAAACAGCAAAGCCGACATCACAGGAAGCTGCAGAGAAGGAAGAGAATGAAAGAGACGAAATTAATGAGGGAATTCTTTGGTTTGGCTCCGCCAGATCAATGGGCACACTCGTCACTTGAGCCGGACAAATTAATGATGTTTGCTTTTATTGTGAGAAAGGCAAAATACTCACCGAACATGAAAATAGCGACGATTCGAACGATGCCGTACTGCATGTTGTTGTAGTTGAGCATTACGTTGGCCAAATGAGCGGCCAACAATGCATAAACACCGCCGCTGGCACCCACCAAATACACTTCCGGATCGAACACACTGGTGCCTAATGATCCCGCAAGCACACCAGCCAAATATACGCATGCAATGCGGGCCGAACCATGAACCATTTCCAACGGCAAACCGACCAGCAATTGAACGACCAAATTGAAGCCCAGGTGAAACCATCTGCAATTGATTGGCGAAATGAAGAAAAAAAACAGGCAATTAGCAAACTGACAGTCGACATCATTATCGGGCTAACGGGTCGCTTGGGTGACGACCGTTACACTCTTACACGCCCCTCCCCACCTCTTTCCCACAAACGACAAAAAATTCGAAAGCTTCACTCACCCAGCATGGAGGACCATGTAGAACACAAAGCGCCAGACCTCTTGACGTTTGTCCGGCCTGTATATGAACAGCGAATCAATTGGCACTGGACCGGCCAGATCTGCTTGACCGGATGTGAGCGTGTGGTAGGCGAAGAAACCCAACTGTAATGAAAGAAATTGAGGAAAAACAAACGTTAGACATTCCAATTTTATTTTCTTTATTTTTTTTATTTTTGCTTTTATCGTTTCTTCATTTCTTCTTCTTTCCAAAAGCAAACGTCAATCTTCGCATAGAAATGTGCAACATTTTGAAATATTCGTATTTGAATTTTTTTTTTTTTTTCATTTCAAATTTTTAATTGTTATACTTTGGTTTCTTTCCGTCTGTTTGCCTCTTTTCTGCTCGGCTTTTTTTCGTTCGTTCGTTCGTTTGGTTTTATTTTTTTTTGTTTTAATTGCAATTTATATTTTATAATTATAACATGCCAGCAGAATATATTTCTGGTAATTACACTAATTACTGTGCATTACATTCACAATTTTTTCTCTTCTTCTTCTTCATCAATTTTTTTTTTTTTTTTTTTCTTTATTTTTCGTTCGTTTCATATGATTTTCGTTTGTTTCGTTTCTTTCATTGCCTTTTCGTTATGAAAATGGAATAAAAATGAAGAAGAATGAAATTCGAAATGAATCGAAAAACACACAACAAACGAAATGCTGGTTTGAACGAAACGACTGAACGAACGAACAAAGTCATGAAAAAAAAGAGAAAAAAATTGTGAAAGAAAAACAGAAACTCGGTTTGGATGAGCACACACATATCCAAGTTGGCGACTAACCGACCGACCAATTCGTCTTCGTCTTCGGCCATAACGCGAAAACCATAACATGATATAATTTCCAAGTGCTTATCAATTCATTTCGTTTCGTTGTTTTCGCTTCAGAAACCGAAACTACTCGCAGCCAACGCGGCTAATTATTATGATTGTTAAATTAGTTTGACTAGGTAATGGGCTTTAAGCTTGCGCACCATAAGCAAGTAGACAATTATGATACGCTTCCATGCGTTTTTATGATATGCTGTTATTGTTGTTTGAGGAGAGCATCGAATGAAAACAGAAGCAATGCTGGTCAATGAGCGGTCGGTGGCATGCCATTTGAGAGAGTTGCCATTCGCGTGTGTGTTGGTGTGTCGGGTGGGGTGCTGATGAGACACACCACCATCTTGGAATGTGTGATGGAATCCGCATTCGAACTCAGACGGATGGAACGTCCATGCAGTCGAACGCACCCAACAATCTTATAATAATTCAATGAAAAACGATGTACAGCCAGCCAGCCAGACTGACCCATCCACCGCACTTCTGCCTGTCGAAAGGATTTCGTCTGAACAATAACAACAACTGCGCAATGGGCGAAAGATAAGCGAAAGACAACGAATCGAAAAATATTGTCTGTTTTTGCCAGTCCGCACGTTGCGTTGTTGTTATTGTTGTGTCGACTTTTGTTTTTTGTTGGTTGCATTCGGTCTCGTCGCCTTTTATTTGGGTGCAAAATGAAATCGTGTTATTTCGTAACATCAAACATAATAAAAGCAACAACAACGAGAGAAAAAACCGTCTTTCTGGAAGAAGAAGCGAACAACGATCGTGACTTTTTGCTTTGGCATCCGGACGACGGTGAAGGAACGAATGGACTGGCAGGACTGCGTATGATGTAGATACGGTTTGGTGTGACTGTAACACTGGTGCTGTGGCAGCTCCTTGTACCGGGTGTTGTGATTCAGTGCGGTTGCAACGCAATAAATTTTCGGGGAGGGAAGAAAACAGCGGCCAAAACACCATCGAAATCGGCTCATTGTTCGACGTTGTGTACACTATTGGACAACTGAACGATTGCAAGACAATCACCAGAAAACGAGGTACCGATGGAGAAGACAGTGCATCCATCTCTCTCGCGCACGACTGGAACGCGCTCAACAAACATCGTGCCGTTCGAACCGTGAATGATTGAATGACCCGTCGATTGTCGGACACCGTTTTGTTCGCTTTCCAAGTTTTGCTCGTTTTTTTCCCGTTGTTCTTTTCATCTGCATTCTCCAAGCAGCGCCACTTTGTTCTCGCTTAACTCCCTTAACGTTATTGTCTCTCTTTATCGTTTACGATTACCGAAACGATCTTCGCCAAATCCAATAAATCACTTTATAAAATTGCACGCGTACTACCATTGCGCGACCGTCCATTTATGATGATGATAGTAACAAATGAAGCGAGGAGAGAAGCACCGAACACCAGAAAAAACAACACCAACGACCAGTCGGACGAGAGGAGGATTGAAAAGGAACGACGATGTGAGAAGAGGAAAGAAGAAGAGATCGTGAAGGATTTGTAAAAGATGATATAAATAATGATTGAGAGAGAAATAAGAAAACGAACGAAACGAACCAAAAAAGGGCTCAAAGAAAACGAAAGACGAGGCACACAGAGCAGCAGCAGTAACGGCGGCGGCAGTGGCCAACAACAACAACAACAATGAGGAGAGAAAAAAAAAAAGCAATAACACAACTGCAGCGGTAACAAGACCAGCCATAAACCATTGAATTGATGCACAAGTACCGGCTGAGAGTCGAGAGACCGAGAAGTAGTAAAGTGGCGCTTGCAATTTGATTCGTTTGATACGTTCGTTCCTGTGCTGTGGGGGCCTCTCTCCGCTGCTACACATTGACCATAAACACAGCGTGTGTGTGCTCGCCCGCTCGCATTTTCGATCGAGACGACTGCGCGTGAGCTCGGGTTAGAGCTCGGGCGCGCGCGCGCGAACACACCGCTTTAGCGAATATGCGCGCGAGCGATCGCATCGATGCGAAAATGATGGCAACAAGAATCAGAACCATAACTGGACAATGCCGGCGCAAATCTCTCGTTTGGATGTTTCCATAATTGTTTCTTTGATCGGTGTGGTGTGCGTGTCTATCTGCTTGTCCGTCTGTGTGTCGGTGCGTCGATTGTGAATGTGTTGGGCGCAAGTTTTCGGCTTCGTTCCTTCCTGCGGCTCCGCTCCGTGTTACGTTGCACTGTGTGTGATTTGTGGATTCGTTTCGTGGATATTTGCGATCGTTTGACCGCGCACCATACCCGAACGAACCGACACGAATGCGCGCAACGGCAACCAAATCGAATCGAGCGCAAATATTTTATGCTTTGGCATTGCGATGACACCTTTTATAATCGCATAATTGCTATGCCCATGTTTATGTGCGTTCATTGATTTGATGATTCGATTTGAATTGATTTTTGTGGATGCGGTTTTTGTGGGAGAGAGAGCGAGAGAGAGGGAGATGGTGGAAAATAGGTGTGTTGGTGGTTTCCACAGATCCACTCCAAGACGACTGCGAGAAAAGCCGATCGATTCGACTCGCAGCAAAGATCCAGTGTCATTGACTGGACACCGGTGCTAATTAGATGACTAATCAGTCGTTTTGATCGACGATCAAACATTTTAACACTCTCTCACCATTGAAAAGAGCAATTATTACGTTTCGCGTTTCGGTTCGATCGGCATTTCGAAAATTACAGTACCGACCGAATCAGAATGATCAATTCGTATCCGGTTGTCGATGGGCTTATTCGTCAATGGTTCTCATCTTGGTCTTGGCTCGCCTCTGTGTGTGTATTTGTTCCCATGTTGGCGCGATTGGACGCGCGCAAAATTAACATCGACCCGAATGACTTTGTTTTCGGCCTGTTGATTGTCGGCAGATCATCATCGTACCGGGGCCGGGCCCCAACTAGCAGCGCAGCACACTGGCCACTCTCCGGCACCGGCACTCGGAGGACTACACGTGGTGTAATTATGGTAATTGAGGGTTGATTTTGAACAATAGACGAGAAAGAAATCATTCAAACATTTTCTTTCATTTCGGTTCAAAGTCAAACGAAATATTCTCGGCCAACCGAAATAATTATTGTTTTTCGGTTGGCCGAACATCAAACATTTAATCAGCCATTTGTTGTGTGGCGTTTTTTTTTCTCTCTCTTCTTTTCTTTCCTTCTTTCTTTCACTTTTCTCTCTCGCTCTCTCCCTCTCTCTTTTCTCTTTTCGCTCCTCTTCCTCTTTTCTTTCCTTTACATCAGTTCGAGATTAAAGGGCGCAACTATCAACAACATTTTCACTGAATTATTTCGGTTATTGTTTGTTGACGAATTTGTCGCTTCTTTTTGTTTTGTTTTTTTTTTATTTCGTTTTTGTCATTCTGTCGTTGGTTTTTGAAGAGTTGCTCGATTGACGTTCCATTATTGTGATCGCGCGCGGCTCGGACACAAAGTGCAACGGATGGAAATGATTCGATTGTTGTGCGGTTTTCGAAACGAAAGAAAAAACGAAGAGAAAAAAACCTGGGAAATCTTACCTCAAGCAATGTGACAAAGATCATGAACAACGGCGGTGGACAACACGAGTAATTGTCGGCGTAGTATTTCCGGTCACGTTCCTCCGGAAGTACTTCCATGGCAATTACATGAACCATTCTGGAAGGGAATTTTCTGGATTAGAAACTGATTCGCACCCTTCACATCATCCACATCATCCCCCCACCCCCCGGCTATGGCTGCCTCAACTCACCTCTTAAATATTGGCGTTGGCTCGAAAATTAAATGAAAATCGTTTTCTGAACAGACCTCACGATCTCGATGATGGACAGCACACTTAAAACTGCGCGACCGTTTGCCGCTCATCTGCAAAAAATCGAAGAAAATAATTAGCATTTTTGGTCGAAAACGAAAAGCGAAAAAACAAAAAAAAAAATGAAATTTTTTCGTGTGAATTGCGGCCGTGTCTTCCAATTCGCCGTCAAACAAAGGTCTTTCTCTGCGTCGGCCCAAATTCTATCGTTTTAACGGTGAAATTTTCCCTTTTTTTTTCAATTTCGTTGCTCGCCTTTTCACTTCTTCACCATCGTCGTCTTTCAATCCATCGAAAATCCATGAAAAATGCCCAGACAATGAAACGTACGTATTTGTGTTGCTCATCAAATAATGAGCTGACGGAAAAATGTTTGCCAACTCGTGCAATGTTCATTTTGAGAAAAAGAAAAAAAAAAAAAATTGGATTTGCATTCAAATCGAACCACGAAATTTGCATAAGCCCCAGATCCATTTTTAATGAAATGCGATGCGAGAGAGGGAGCGAGAGAGAGAGAGAAAGAGTGCGAGAGCAAGTGTGAAAACTATGATGGTTTATGATGAAGCGGCACATTTCACCGGGCGCACGAGAGAAGCCGAAGATTTTCGTCATTGAATTGCGTCTTTCGGGCGCAATTACAAATGCATCTTCCGAAAAGAAAGAAAAAGAAATGAAGAAGACCAACATAAAGAAAACAACGACGACAAACGAAAAAACAACGTAAGCGAGTGAAAATTCGACGCAACAAACAACCAAAATGAAACCACCGAACAAGAAAAGCAGCAACAACAAGAGCACACATTTTAAACAAATCGACCGGCTGTTGTCATACCGGCGTTGTTGAAATTTCTATTTGACTTTAATGATAGACATTACATTTGGGTACGTTTGTTCTGATGGCCGATCGGAATTGTATGCGCAACCGAATGAAATGGAACAATGGTTTGCGGCGACAGTGTTGTTTGGTTGTTTGGAAAACCCTAATCCGGAACTGATACACAACAAGGCACACACACACATACTCACACACACACACACACACACACACGCCACGATGTCAGCCCAGCCATCCAGTCGGACAGCCAGCCAAAATAGAAGGTGAATACGCGACTTTGTTCGATTCAGTAAACCATTACAATATTTGACATTTTGAGAGTTAAATAAAGAGTGTGGGAACATTTATACTGCGCTGCATACATTGTTTCATATTCATATCGTCTAATGTTTGTTTTATTAATTTATAATATTTCTAAAGAGAACAAATGTATGGCGAATGTGGAATGTGAGTGTTTGACACAAGCACACGGAGCGGAGCGGAGCGGCCACAGACACATGGGCAAACGGCTAGAAGAAGACGCCGATGGTTATGACGACGACGACGACGACGACGACGATGTCCGACATACCAAAAGACATAACTCAGTGACTCAGTCGCATTGTATGATTATTGTTATGATTATTACGTGAATAAGGTGAATGAATGGGAAGGCAATGGCAATCGTTTTGTTTGGTTTGGTTTGTTGTTGCTGTCTCCGTCCATTTCCCAGTCTTTCTCTCTCTCTCTGTTTCACTCGTATGCAGGTTGAATGCATACAAACATTCAGTACACATTTGTCGTGTGATATGATTATAGGTAAATAGAAGTTTTTTATTCATTCGTCTGAATGAATGAATGAATGACTGACTGACTGACTGAATGAATGAATGAATGTTGTTGGAGACTTTTGTTCGGATGCTCTTGTTTGTGCATAAATTTCGTTTTATTGAATGCGTTGTTTTTCTCTCAGACTCATCGCGACTGTGGTGACAATCGACGACGACGACGACGACGCTGAGACCAATGAAACCAATGAGACTGACGACGCCGATGACAACAACATAAATGAACATGTTAAGAAAGAAAGAAGCATCAAATAAGCAAACAGACGACCAAACCAAACAAACAAACAAACAAAATTTCCAACTTGCATTTGACAATCAACGATGACGGCGATGATGATGACGGACGCAAATGACATTGTTATTATTGGAGTTTACTCTGGCGGTCCAATTGAGCGACGATGGACTTGGGAACGATCGGCCAACCGGCCAAACATTCCTCGATCGCTTCTCATTCTCATTACGCTGACCGATCGGTCAACCAACCAACCAACAACAACAAACAATAACATAAACAAGAAGTTTTTCTCAAACACCAATTTGTTCGAGAGGGGTTCACTTGTGAACGCGGGCGCGAGCGCGCGCGCGCATCCAAAACCCGCTACATACAAAATTCGCCGAAACGTTGAAATCGACGAGAAACCGCGATTGTTCGAGCGAATGTGGTGTGGCGAAATTATGGTGCGCATGTTTACCGGCCAACGACCAAATAAATTCGTTTATGGTTTATTTATTTATCTTTCATTCGACTTGTCACTCGATTTGGTTGCCGAAAAGCACATTCCGCTCAATTGTTTCATATTTGGGTGGCGATCGCTTGAATAAATAATGAGAATGTGGAAGCTGCGAAATATCATTTATAAAAATCGCTTTTGCCACGATTTGCGGCGGCAACGATGTGGTGGCAAAATGAGGAACGACCGGACGGATTGGTGGGCGCCCATTGGCGTAACATTCGCACGATCCGAAATTTGGGTCATTTCCGAAGGGGCCCGTCAATTTCCGACTGGGATGACCCACGGTACCTTTCAACATCAGCCCGTTCAGATCACAACACACCAACCATTCGGGAGACCCTTCTAGGAGGACTCCACCACGTACCATTTCCATCGGATGATAAAGAATATTTCACCGGCGGCGGTCGCACCCACTGCAACCCGCTGGATCCGCCCATGACTTTTTTTTTCCTTCTCCTCATTCTTCTTCTTCTTCTTCTTCTTCTTCTTCTTCTTCTTCTTCTTCAGTCTTAACGACCATGAACCATAAAGCGACACAACGGTAAGAGAGTATATCCGACCGGCAGAGCCACAGTCAAAGCCAATACCACTGGGCGCTCAGCAACAACAATAAGAACAACAGTAACAACGAAAAATTGAACAATCGCGTCGCCGTTCTAAGCGTGGGAATAAATGGAGGTGTCAAAATGAGAAGGAAAGAAAGACGACGACGAAAAAAAACGAAACGAAAAAAAAAAAAATTGGATTTTGTTGTTGTTGGTTTTATTCGAAAATAAATAAATAAATGGAATAGAATGCTAAAGATAACGAAACGAAAATGCGGCGCGAACGGGACGCGACGCGACAAAAAACATCAGTTTTCTCTCCTTGCCGAGATGCGATCAGGCAAGCGCCTAGGTGGCATTTAATGTCATAGTTCTTCTGGTTGGATTTCGTGTGTTTTTTTTTTTATTCTTCAATTCTCTTCTTCATTTTATTCTGTGTGTTTGTCGTCTTCGTTTTGTTTTTATTGTCCCTTCTGATTCATTGTCACCATGATTGTTGAGTGCTCGCGCCTTGCGCTCGCATGTCGCCATCACGTTGGTTAGGCTAAGGCCGTGGCTGGTTTGGTTCGGGTTTTGTTGTAATAATCGTCGCCGTCGAACTAATAACCTCAGAGTACGTTTCAGCTTGGCTGTGTGTGCTTTATGCTGTGCCAACTGGCATCCCATCCAACAGAAGCCATTGAATGTGTTTGCATCATTGGTGGTTTGGTGCATTCAATTTATTTGCCATTGTCTGGAATAAAGTCAACCGTTGGAATGTGCGCAAACGACTGTACCGGCGCAATGAGCGTCTCAACAACAATACGGCAACGGCATGCTGTGGCTTGATCCAAATTCACAACTTTCCGAATGCGTTGGTATTCGCATTTGTTGCGCTGGCTCATCGATCGACAACCATTTCGAATTGCTGGTCAAATAACACGAGTGCAATCGGAATCGCATCAATAAACCATTTTACACCAAATTCATC
>JANSTV010059999.1:0-12187 GCA_027564135.1 Lestremia cinerea | reverse complement strand
GGTTGATTTGCCGTGTGCGTTCTCTTTCTCGGCTGCACATCGACAGCACATGAACGCTTGATGCTCATTGGGCCACTAGTGTATTGGTGAAATGTTTCCATTCGAAACGGTTGAGTACTGAATTGTTCGTCAACGTCATTGTCGTCGTCGTCGTCATTGCGACTGTTGTCATTTATTTAGGTTGCCTTTGCTCCGGCTTGGCAATGCATACATTTTTGACGTTTTGGGTGAAATTTATCATTCATTTTCGGTAGGTTTTGCTCGGCAAAATCTTGTGGGTTTAACAATTTAACAAAAGCAGAAGGCCTCTAAATCGACCAGCTTTCAACCACAATCATTTTCAGTATTGCGTTCTGGTAGCTGCCTTAGCTGTTGCTGCCTGTTATGTCATACGAATGTGAATGTGATTAATTATGGCTGGAATAAATTTGCATGAATCAGCCGTTGCAGAAAGTTGAGAGCTTGGCTGAAAATCTCAACCACAATGCGAACGATTAAGCTCTTCGACTGCAAAGAATCAACAAGAACGGAGAAACTTTTCATTTCAGAATGAATTGATGTGATCCCAAAATTGCGAGACAATTTTGAAAGGGTAACGTTTGAATCTTTAAAGCTCGCCGTGTGCAGGACTAACACCTTTGAATGTGACGCATTCCGTTGAGGATTCGCTGAAGCAAGAAATTTCAAATGTTTATTCATGGACAGCAACAAAACTATCGGACTGTCGGCGAGACGATGAGACGAAGGGAAATGGGGGTTGTCACGCAAGCAAAAATGGCAGGAAAGTTTTCCATCGTAGCGGCCAGGTCAAGCCATTAAAGCGAGAATGTGTTTGATCGAAAGTCATATTGCAGAATACAAACAAGCGATAAACCAAAACAAACATCGGAGTTTATCGATTTCATTCAATGTGCAAATGCAACGGCAAATGGCCTGTCGCACTCGTGCCATCATCTGGTCGCATCGTCTTTGGCAATGGTTTAAGTTCAAGTTTATGGCGCTCGTCGATGCCGTCATTGTGGCGGTAACGTTTCATGGTTCATGGTTTGGTTGTTTCGTCTATGCTTTTGGTTTTCGTTGTTTATTCTTCTTTTGCTTGTTTTTTTCGGTTGTGCTGTGCGACACCAGCAGCACCATCATCACACTCGGAGACAAGGCGTCGACCGTCAACTGTTTTGGCGAGCAATCAAGGCAAATTCCATGTTTCCAGATGAAAATGGCCAACGCTTGACGATGGCTGCTGATTGAGCGGGAGAATGCTTTGAATTTTCGATGCTTATTAATATTTCATATCAGATTGTATTTTGCATTATTCGCTTTCTGAGCGGCCCATAAATATTCGATTCGTTACGCTTTTTCGGCTTTGCTACTTTTCGGAATTTTTAATACGGACGTGGGAATGAAGACAATCGCACCACCGCAACGGGAATCCAGTTAGCTTTTTCTGCTTTCCACAGCCTGTCTATTTCCCAGAGAGAGAGAGATGAAAGTCTCATCAAATGTCCCGTTGACTGCAAACACTGACGAGAGTAGTTCAAGCCAATTCCGAAAACCATTAGCTTTCCAACAGAGCGACGAAGTGATGGAGTAACGGAGTGACCTCCAGTCAGCATGCATCCGTCGAACGAAGGATTTGCCTTTTTTTTTGCTTTTGGAAAAACGTTTTTGAATTTCATTCGTCTTTTGTCCGAATTTGATTAAATTCAAATCGTTCAATCCGTCTTGAATTGGACGATGAACGGTACAAGGAGAACGAAGCAGTCACCCAACAATGATGCCTGACAATCAGATGAAATGTTACTCAAATGGAATGTTATAGCAATTCTTGGGAATGATTTAAGTGGATAATGCGATCAGAATGTCATTGTTCGCATTGGCATTCAGTCGGTCATGTGAAATGCTTCTGTATTCAATTGACGATGAAATCTCTCGATGGGGAATCGTTGCCATTGTTCGACGGTGAATTGTGATTTAAATTTTGATGTCGATCAAAATTTTGGGACGTCGTTGAAAAGATGCGAAATTCTTCGGAAAATGCGAATTTAAAACAGCTCAAGTCGGTTGAAATGCATTGCGATTGAATGCAAATGCAGTCGGAGACAGATTGGCGTTGGTCCAAATTCGTGAACTTCAGCTTTGATTGGATTTCATTCAGACAAAAAACGTCGGAACTCACTTGAACTGGATGAGAATCGGCAGACAGTTGAATTAATGAGCGTCGCGACGCCAGCATGTGCCCTTTCAAATAAATGGGATGGATGCCAAATGCGATCTCTCGCAGTCGGTCACTGCTTGTGCGTTCCGCCTTCGATAGTCGGACCGAACTGTCCTTCACTGCCGTTCATTCGAATGTCAATTTTTGACAAATTGCGTTCGATGACATTTCGAATCGTTTCGACCAAGGCGACAATTCGATCATCAAACGTTCACTCAAACACACACAAACACACGGCCAACGGCAATTTCGATCAAAATGCCTGACATTTCGGTGAATCGCACGCGGGTCAGTCAATTGATTTGTTACTTTTTTCAATCCTTAATTTTGATTTTCCGACATTTTTCTATTAATGTCAATTTAATTAGTGTTTTTAAATTAAAAATTAAAAAACAAAAGATGCGCAAAACAGTCGCCAGTCGACCGGTTCATATTTATTTTGATAAGCGCAGCCAAATGGGCCATTTTGGTTGGATGAACGTGGCCAATTCCATCCCAGTCCCGTACATTCTAAGGCACGATCGGAAATACTGTGCTGTCTTGATTTTACGCCACCAGATGAAATATTCCATCGAAACCCAGCTTCGATGCTTGGCAGCCGAGAACCTTCTCATTAACATGAATACAGTGGAGGCACGACTCTTCAACGAAATCAATCACGTTCACTGCGATTCGCAGTTCAGTCGAATGCATGTGTTCACCCCGGATGACCTTATGGTCCCTTTGGAGAAGTTTGTGGATGAATTGAATGAACTAAATGAATTGTTACCGTTCCCGGAATTAAATGCGAATGCTGCAATGCCTGAGGTAAGATCGAGGGGAGATTTAAGGGGACCCATTCACTACTCAAGATTCCTCAACTTTGCAGGCGATCGGAACTGATCAACCCGAGGCCCGAGCTCAAGAGCCTGAGACGTTTTACCCAGTCATGTGTCCGGCCGTAGCAATCGAAAATCCACCCGGAGTGAGTTTTTCGATTCCGCATCCTCCTAGGCCTCCGCTTCCATCAGCTCCAGATCATTCTGTCTCTCTCCCATTCCCCACCTTGGGGATGGTCAAGAAAGACGAAATTGTTGATGAAAAGGTGAGTTCATTGGCAATTTGACATGCCGCAACTGAAGGCAGCCTGAAATCATTCCGAAATTCTTGCAGAAAAAAATCGATTTGAAACGGAAACGTCGACCCCGACGTGCAGTTTTCACGGTGAAGAAGCAGCGAAAAGCCGAAAAAATGTACAAAGTGGAAAGCGTGCTAGACGTGAAAATCGAAAATGGTCGAGTGTACGGTTTGATCCGCTGGACGGGCTACTCCCCAGCCTATGATTCCTGGGAACCCGAAGAGAATTTGAATGAAAATGTTTCTCAGGATGTTCGAAATATCATGAGATTGAAGAAATTGAAATAAAATCCCGTGCGATACGTTGAATTCAGCAAGTTAATCGTTCAACTCATCGCCAAATGCATTTTTGTTAGAAAAATCATTGTTGAAATAATCGAATGTCCAAATGCTCGTTACGTAAATTGGATGATCTTCTGAATCATCGCACATTATTTGTTTGTATGTTTTGAAAAAATAATGAAATAAATAGCAATCGGCTCGGAGCATCCGAATGATTGAATAATATTATGTCGGTCGTGTTTCATCATTTCTCTCTTCCGTGGAGTCAATCACCCGCCCACTGGCGGAATGATGACACCGATTGCAATCGCTGGTGACATCGCACAAATGAATACTTGTTTTGATGCAAAGACAACGCCTCGCATCATAAATCATAAACGCGATAGGTTACGTCGTTCTGTGTGTCAGTCGCTCTCGCTCATGCCGAACACGTGGCGCTCATGAAATCGATTGCGAAAAACGGCAACACACAACACGGTTGGTGTATTTAAGGACCAGCAATCCAGGCGATGAATCGTAGAGGCGTTTAACGCTCGAATCGGCAATCAATGGCTATTTTTAATTCTTTCATTATTTTCTTTGGAATTTTTGTTTGTTTTCGTTTCGGTTTCATTGACGGTGCCAATGTCAGTCCCGTGTCAACGGCGAATGCAAGCTAAGCGAACGGTCGAGGCGGGTTCATTGAATTTCTTCGATGGACCTTTGCTGCTATGATGTCACGCTGGCTATCCGATGATTAATGGATCAAGCGCCCGGAGCTGTCGAACGCTGAATTGATTTTTGGGTGGCGATTGAACCCTTTGACGTGACCACATTGAGGAGCCAACCATTCCGCCGGTGATGCCAATCCAGACGAGCGATCCAGTTCAATCGCCCCTTCATCGGGTCGAAATCATTCAACCGCAATTAAATGTGACCTTAACGCTTAGCCATCACCCCCTCTGAGCCATTCAATTAACACGAGAAAAGGCTAATTAACGAATTGTTGAATGAATGTCTCCATGTCGGCATTGGCGCGTGACTTTTAGTCTCATCTTTGGAACCCTTGTCACACGAAAAACCGAAATTTAACCACAAAATTTGACATTTTATTTCACCCATCAATCCAAGAAAAACCGTAAAAGCGGCTTTCGATTTGAAAGCGACCACGAAAGAAAAACAGGCGACAGTTGCACGACGGCAACAATGCCTGAGACGACGACGACGGGCGTCCCATAAAATGCAGCACCTTCCAAGACGAAAGATCGGATGGACGAGGGCAAATTCTCTTGAATATTTGGCACCTCAGCACACCTTCCACTCCTCTCCTGCCTTGGCGTCGTGAGGTGAAGCCGCAAATTTAATATTACCATCGACGATCCTAATCTCAATCGTCCCGTTCGACAAGAAACGAGCGAGAAAAAAGCCATCAACGCAAAACATGACACCGAGCGGATATTAAATTGTATCTTTCACGAGGCGATAGCATCGCACCGGTGTGCAACGGCCGTGTCATTTCGGAGGCAATGGCAAAGGAGGGCGAAAGGAAAGAGGAAAAAAAATGTTGCGGTGATAAAAGCGACATTTTCGACAAGCATCGAACAGGAGCTACTGTTTGTGGGTTCCGGTTGTTTTGGACGTGTTCACCAAGCAATTTTCTGGCAAAAATTCTTCCATTGCGAAAATTCATCGATTTCTTCGGAGGCGCTTCGGTGTCAATACACCAATGGATTCACCGATTGGCATCACCAGCGATGGCGTCCTTGAAGTGTGCAAATGGTGAATTTAAGTGGGGCCGCTGATGGTGCCATTGCATGACAAACGGCCATTCTCGGTCAAATGATGAACCCATCAGAGCTTCACGCGCCACAAGGCATTCGAATCGAACAGGCAATCACTGATATTCGATTTTGATTTTGCTTGCATAAATATGGCGTCGGATAACCGCACTGCCAACGGAATGCATTCGATTTATGGTCTAAAAATACCGAAATGGGTTCATTCACAGTGACGAAATGGGAAAATACGAGCAATTGGCGTATTTCGAAATGTGGCTCAAATGAAAAGGTTGTTTGAAGGATAATCCGGTGCGGGGTTTGACGGTCCGATTTAAATGACTGCCATACATCGAGATATTCGCCATTCGCCCACACAATGAATTGCACGGTTTGACGCATTTCCAAATTGCACTTTTTCCACCAAAGTGATTCCCCACCGATCCGCAGGCAACACAGCCCACTTTCATCGGTTGCAATTTCACATTCGACCGCTTCAATTGCATTGTGTCCATCCGTTGTTGCGACAGCTCGATAAGAAAAACACCATTTTCAAATCGAACAACGTCCGTTGGGCGCCTGAACAGCTGTATCGCCGATACGACTGGGAAACTTGTGGTTCGACTGCAAAGCGTGAGGCATCCGGAACGAGTAAGTTTCGCTTCAAATTAAAAATGTTTTCTTTTTTTTCTTCCGAAAAATGCATTCTTTTGTCTTGTCTGTTTCCGTCGTCTCGGTTTGACATTCGAAAATCTGTTTAGCTTTCGTAATAGTTGAGCCGAGGCAACAGATGCGCTGGTGAACTTGAACTTGAATCGATTGGATTGTGTCTTTGGAGTTTGTCCATTTGGCGAATAGCATGGCCGTTTTTTCCCCCACAACGGATGAATTATCCAAAGAAATCGATAATTGGCTGGCGCTGAAAGCTTTTGTCGGCAACCCTTGCACACATGTCGCTGTGGTGCAGACAGTCTGTCGGCTGTCTTAATTGCGCATTACAGTGGCCGAAGATCCACCTAAGCTGCGTTAAGACCCAATTTTTGTTGCCATTTGACCGAATGACCGTTGAAAGCTCATCCTGATGATAAACCGCTTTCGGAAGAGTATCGATCGCAAATCGGTTTATTTGATGTTTTCCGCACTCGGAATACATCCACATTCAAATATTTGCGATGCAAAGGTTCGCCAAACAGTTCTCAATTCGGTACTCGATCCGTTTTACCGCTTGCACACCGAACGGTGGCACTGGCATTGCCAATGGAAAATATTCTCCGTTTCTGGCGCCGACAACAAAACAGTTGCGGCAATGGTATGAACAGTGTACCCGCATAACGGTACATTCAGTCGATGTTTAGCCATCAAAGGAACGAGCAGTCGTTTTTCCAAATCAAACTGGAATTTTCCGCATTTCGATTCTCTCGAATTTATTTACGAAATTTCTCAACAAGCCGACGGTGAGTGCTGCTTGTGGTGATTGGTTTCTCTTTTTGAGATTTTTTTTTTACTTCGATTTTTTTCATTTTTTTTGAGTTTTTGAAAAGAAAAAATAATTGAAAATTTAAATAAAATACAAAAAAAATATTGTGCAATTGGCGAATCGTTTCGAAATTTTCTGTGATTTACGAGAGGATCCCATTAGGAGAATCCCAGTGTTTGTGAATTGGTTTTGATGCTCGTTCAAGTTGAAGTGGCAAGTGAAAAGGCGTGTGTGCATCCAGTTGGAGGGGTGTCTCCAAGTGTCCTCTTTGGGGTAAGTTGAAAATTTCACTAAATTTTTGTCACCGTTGACCATTGTCCAAGTGAATTTCGCCACGTAGCTCTCTCTATTGAACAAGCTGATCATTCAAAATTCGATGTCATGTTGTTTGTTTTCGATTGGCTAAATGTTGCCATCGCTGCCATTCAATTTGCAGAGTCCAAAAGTTGATATACAAAAAAAAAAAAAACAAAATTAAATTGTTATTCACATTCAAAAGCTGTGAAACATCTAGCCTTTCCATTCAATTAACGACAGTTTCAAAGATAGTCTATTCGATGCCGAAACAATGGTCGCTGTGGTCAATGTGGTTGGTGTTTCGAAATGGGATGGCATCGACAATGTCAACGTCAATTCATGTTTGTTTTGTCGAAAGAATTGTATGGCAGATGAATCAACACGAATCATCAATGTTATTTTCATCAAATCAAAATGCGATGAATGTCGATCGGTTGGAATATTGTTTGGGCGAAGGTGATGTCCAGGAGCCATTCATAATGAACGCATTCAAAATAGCCAGAAGGTCCTCAGGCGAGTGACATTTACGAAAGTCATTCCGTGGTGCGATTCTATTGATTTGATTGATAGCGTGGACCTTCCTTCTGTACCCTCCCCACCCCCACCCAGCGGGCAGTGAATTAAAAAATCAATGACGGACTCATTCAAAGGGCCAACTCTCCACCAAATGAATTATCGATTCGTTAATAAAAGCGACATGGCCTGGTATGAATAACGCGACGATGGGAATTTTCTGTCGAAACGAGCATCTGATTCGGATTCATTATTCATCGTCAAGTGTGCAGTGGCTCGTATCGACGTAAACCTTTCGATATTTACTCTTCCGCAATGAATTTTTGATGATTGCATCGACCATGGCAATGGCATTGGCATTGGTAATGACTTTGGCATTCGATGCATTTTCAATGATGACTTTTTCCAAGTGGAATTTTCCACAGGTAAACGATTTCCATGGAAATCATTCAACGAATGTCGATTGAAAAATCCGTGATTTTCTCTCGCCAATTTGCGCATTGTCATTTTCACCAGTCCCATCCAACCCATCTCCATGTCGACAAAAACATTTCGAAACGGATTCCAATCGAAGCTGAAAAGGTTGCGAAAACTTTTCAATAAGATAGGCATTGGCGGCGTGCTGTGTCGCCAAATAGACGTTATTGGATTTCGATAAGGCAAACCAAAGGAAAAGGAAAGCACATGAGAGCAGGCGGCATGCATTCCGTAACGCACAATGTCCCTGGAGACCAACCGGCAATGGCTAATAATAATGATTTGATTGTGTGCTGATACCAGAGTCGATCAAATTGGATTATAAAAGTTCCCTTGAAATTGAATTATGCGACAGCGCGCACCGTTCCGACCGAAATTCCCCGATGGGCCTCCATTGGCCCACCAAATGATGAACCATTTTTTCTTCACCTTCTTCTTCTCTCTCCTTTTCACCGTCGTTCGTGTCGTTTTCGATCATTTCGAAAACGTTTTCGATTTATCTCTCTTCATTTTCGTTCCGATGAGTGGACGATTTGAGCGAAAATAATGTGATGATTTTTGAAATTCCATGAATTGTCTGCTGAATATCGGTCGACGGTTGCGTTTTGAGTCATTTTTGTGAGGAATTTCTTCGAGTGCATTGGCCGACGGTGCATTTGACGACTGTCGATTCAAGGTTTCTCAAAAATCACACGGACACAGTGCGATACGAATGATTCGCGCCAGCGAATAGACCCGATTGGCGAATTCCGGTGAATGGTTCAGACATCGCCAACAATCAATTTGTCTATTGATTCGGTTCAGGTAGTCGTGGCAACGAAACATCACAATAAAAAAACACCGTCGATTGACCTGAAATGACCGAATAACCACTTGAGTTTCGGCGAAGCCCGCCGTTTCCACTGAGATGAGGACAACGCAACCATAAAAAAGTGCTTCGTCAAACATAACACGATCGAAATAAAAACATCAAATAAAAAACAACCGAACAATATGGAACATGTTTGGACATGAATGCCAGCCAGTGGGTAGGTTCACACTGAAGGCGTTCCTCAAGACAAATTCCGTGGAATCGGTTCGTCGTCCGACGGGACTCATTCGATGAACTGCTCACCCAACGACCCAAGCCCAACTCAGCAAATATCATTGCCACAATTCAAATGAAAGTCATTTCAGTCCCTCTCGCCCCGTCTCCCTCCCCCCCCCCCACAGTTTTTACAGCTAATTCAAATCATTTCAGTGAATTTTCGGTCGGAACATATTTTTAGAATCAAAACAGTGCCTGTCACATTTGACGAATTCAATAGGTTTCCCAGCTTATTTCCTCTGGCATTGGGTGAAAATCGTTGCGACAAAAACTGAAAATATGCCATCAATTTTCGGTGTGACATTTGCCGTGAAGACTGCTTCCCTCCTCGTTTCCATTCAACAGGTAACGAAGCAACATTCCAATTGTTGCCCGTCTATCGTCTGTCATCCGAGCTTCGTTCATTTATCGGCCAATCATCGTCTTTATATTCGTCAAGTCGCACCACGTACATTTCGTTTCGGTCGACCAGTTCGGCCCTCACCTCGACGGGTAGGCATTTCCAGTGTGTTGTTCCATTTGCACCTGTGTCCATTTCGGGGCACTTGGATGAAAATCCATTTCTTTTATTTGCCGTTTTCATTTTGTTTGCTCGCTGGCTCGGTCGATAGTATCGTTTTGTTTGGACAAGAAACACCATTTGAATTGATTGCTTTCGCACATATCGTGGCAACGTGTTGTGCATGTGTTGGATGCGAGCTTATGATGAATTAATGTCGAGCAAATAATCAGCCCCGGTTCGCTTTCACCCGTTTCGAGTGAACGCTCATGCTTCAGGTAATTTGATGGCAATGCAATTGACTCTCTTTAATCGGTCATAGCTCGATTCGTTCAAGCTCAGTGCCAATGATCGTATCGAAAACACTATTTATTTGTTCATCGTTAACGAATTGGTTGGGGCCACCCGACGAAAACATTTGTCGAACGCCAATCCCACCCTTGAATGAGGCATTATTAGCTTTTATAGTTTTCGATATGTGCGTTATTTGCGGTTCAACGGTAGCGTATCGCATGACCGTACCTTCCCAAAAATTACGGCAGCCACAATCTCCTCGAATTGCTCGGCAAATAAACAACACCCATCGCCGTTCGATTCAATTCGTCTTTGGGTGCTGCGGCTGATACGATGTTCTTTGCCATTTCGAATTGTGTTCGAGGAGTGCCATTGCAAATGGATCATAGCATTTATCGTTCTCAAGAACTTTGGCATAAGCTGTCAAATCGATGACAGCCCGTCCATGATCAACCTATCAATTTTAGCTTCATCTTTTCCATCCTGTTTCCATGCCAAGCTCAAGTGTCACACAAGCTCTTTCGACAAATCAAACAGACAATTCCGACAACGGGGAGGATTTACTACAAAAACAATTTTTCGTTAAAACTTTCGAGATGATCGAATCGGAAACTGTCGAAGGACATTTTTATCCAACCACATTTCGATTAGAATCAATTTTTCGGTGAAACATGACGAAAATACTGTTTGAGCTCTTTTCAAACAAACAAAGTAATTAAGAGGATGATTGAAGAGACTATTCGACGAATTAACAGTTTTCTTAAGTTTTTTCATGGTTTCCTACATTGAGGTTGCAGTTTATAAGAGTTGGGAGAAGTTTTGTGGAGTTATCGGGAGTTATCGGGAGTTATCAAGAGTTATCAAGAGTTACATTTGATTAGGCAAAAGTCTGATGAATGGCGTATGTGAAGTCACGCTGAAATAACAAACTTGGATATTTTCGATGAGAACTAATTGAAGTTAGTCATGTTTCGGTGGCGAAGGTGGACGAAGCCCCTCTCAGCAGCAGTTTATCAGAGCCGATGGCTCAATGTACGCTCTCCCGCAATATTTGCCTGAAAATCGTTTCCCAATAAACTTTCCAATAAATTTCTCATAAAATCCGGCACACTCGAATGGTTGCCAACGCAACGAGTGCATCTCATTGCATCGAACGCCAATGCTCACTCGCATGAATACTTTGTCGAGAATTCAGTTTGCATAAATTCGCGATAAAGCTATGGCAAACCCGTCAACTTTTCCGATAAATAACGTTGCAACGGCACAAAATCGTTCGTTCATTCGACGGAACTCTCATTGTGCGGTAAGGACATGGCTAGCGCAATTGCCTTCGTTCACAATTTCCTGTAAATCTGGTGTGAGAAGGAGATCTTTAACCCGCCCGAGTTCAAGGAAACCATCGACAACGACGATCTCGCATGATTCTCGTTATTAATTTCATTGGAAAAGTGAATGCCACCATCGACAGTAAAATTGTTTGCAACGAAATGAAATGCGTGGAATGCAACGATAGCCGCTGTATTGACATCCGTCAATCGGATTGATTCCAATGAAAAATGATGTCAATTAAATTAAATAGCTTGGCTGTCTTTGCTTCTCAGAATTATCACGCCGGCACGAGATTGTTGTGTTGAAATATTGCGTCGTGAGCAACATATCGATTGCCGTCTCGACCTTGATGACAGCCACAATTTCATGCGACACATTCATTCATAGAACTCTACACGACTAATTGTGCAAAACGTTAATTGCTTCGCAAAACAATTGGCTTTGCAGAATTCATAATTGAAAAATGCATAAATATTTCGTTTGTTTGACACGGCGCCGCCGTGATGAATGATTGTATGGGATCCCATTCGGCTGGAATTCTCTTGAATGAAATTCACGGGGAGACAATGATTCGTGCGGCGTGACTCACTACTCTCCCCCCCTCGTGGTGACCTTTAAACAATTTGTGTTTTTTCCCCGTTCTTTTTCCAAATAATTTCATCGATGCGGACCAGCACGTCGATTCGTGAGCCGCTTATCGCATCACGGAAAAAAAACCAATTGAATCGATTCGATGATGTGATATATTGCGCCGGGCCACGGGTGTTTCGGATCGAACCAGTCGCTTGTTCGAAGCCAATATAATAAAAGTTTCACGCTGACAACGGTCCGTTCAACCGACGACGAC
>JANSTV010059988.1:0-12187 GCA_027564135.1 Lestremia cinerea | reverse complement strand
GAGGATTAGTTAACATCCGTCATCGGAGCTCTTGAGTCCAGGCTCAGTGAAAGACGATGAAAAAGTTCTTTCGGATACAAAACGATTTTATTGAATTCTAACCATAGGTCTGTCACAATTTTAATGTACACTTCTGTCTCTTTCTCAAGCTGTACCTATTTGTTACGCCTGGTTATTTTCTTCACTTGTGCCCTGGTTAGTTTCCTGGTTTGTTCCCTGGTTGGTTTCCTGGTTTGTTCCCTGGTTGGTTTCCTGGTTTGTTCCCTGGTTGGTTTCCTGGCTAGTTCCCTGGTTGGTTTCCTGGTTAGTTCCTTGGTTGGTCTCTTGGCTTGTTCCCTGGTTGGTTTCCTGGTTAGTTCCTTGGTTAGTTCCTTGGTTATTATTTTGGTTATTATTTTGGTTATTGTTCTGGTTATTTTGGTCGGATTGATTGGCATCCAGCTTCGATTTGATCCATTCAAGATAGTTGCCAACACGAGTGTATGCGCCCTCCTGACCAGGATTACAGTTTCGTGAGAAAAGCGATGCAATGCCGACCTATTTGAAATAAATTGTGTGAGTCATCAACATATGCCAGAGAGTTTCCTGCTTCATTTGCTTACCAAAGTTGCTTTTTTGGGTTTCTTAGGCTCTGGTGGTGGCTGTTCGTTTTCGGTGTTTTCATTGCCGTTGTTCTCGTTTCCTGTGTTTTCGTTGCTGGTGTTCTCATTTCCGGTGTTCTCATTTCCAGTATTTTCGTTTCCAGTGTTTTCATTTCCATTTCCATTACCAGTGTTCTCATTGCTGGTGTTCTCATTGCCAGTGTTCTCATTGCTGGTGTTCTCGTTACCAGTGTTCTCATTGCTGGTGTTCTCGTTACCAGTGTTTTCGGTTCCGGTGTTCTGCTCTCCTTCAGTGTCACGTCTTCGACGAGATCCGGTTCCGGTTCCAGTGCCGGTTCCGGTGCCGGTTCCGGTGCCAGTTTCGGTGCCGGTTCCAGTGCCGGTTCCGGTGCCAGTTCCGGTGCCGGTTCCGGTTTCGGTTCCGGTGCCGGTTTCGGTGCTAGTTCCAGTCCCGGTGCCAGTTCCGGTGCCGGTTCCGGTTTCGGTTCCGGTGCCGGTTCCAGTGCCGGTTCCAGTGCCGGTTCCAGTATTCTCGTTGCCGGTGTTTTCGTTGCCGGTGTTCTCGTTGCCGGTGTTCTCATTGCCAGTGTTCTCGTTACCGGTGTTCTCGTTTCCGGTGTTCTCATTGTTGTCTTTTGGCTCTTCTTCATCAGCTTCAATGAACAGACCATTACCATTATCCCCGGGACAAACATTTGCTGGGTTCTCAGATTGCCTGTCGCGAGCGCAAATGTGTGTTGGCAGTTCGACCCCGAAGGTGGTTTCACAAACGCGTCTAGCCACGACAGCAACATCAGCGGCAAGCAGGTGTGGATTCGGGGCCGTTTGTCGGGCTGCGGTGAATCCAAAACCAGCCACAACTGCTGCAGTATTCCGCTCTAAGTCGGCAGCTTCCGTTGGCAAAGCAATGGCCTTGATATTGTCAGCAGCGAAATCGAACTTGCGCGCGGTGAAAACGACAGCAATATCGTTTGGTCGACCTTCTTCCTTGTAGTCTTCATGAACAACGAATCTTCGGCCACGCACGGTCTTGATATTGGCGATTTCTCTCGATCCATACCCAATGCGGATCAGATCATGACTGAAACAAGTAGAAGCCCATTAAAAAAAGTCCCAGCAGCTGGTAAAAGAATGCTAAAATTACGGTTTGACCAGATGAGCGGCTGTCAAGACGGCATTCTCGGAAATGATCGATCCACCACCTAAAGCACCCGATGATGGAGCACCTCGGGACGAAGCGAATATTACTACGGCATGTGACACGGGGTCATCTTCGGTCGTCTGACGTCCATTCACGATGAACAGAAATGATGAAAAATCGATGACTGGCTTTGCCTGCGATGAAAAACGCCATGAGAAATTCGATACTTTCCTTCTTTGCAGAGGAACTTCGCTTCGACGGTCGGCAGAAAACTTTATCACTCGCATGATAGAAACCATAACTCGATTTCTGTATCACATAACACCGCACCGGTGCCCATCATGGAATGATTCCAGAAAATGTTCAACCACTCCTACGGGCTATCACCACAAACGTATCGACAATCCATTCTCGGGAAACCGAAAAGTTTGCTCACAACTCATCCAAACAAAATGCAATCACTAGCCATTGACCGCCCGGAAATCCGTAGTCGTTGCAAAACTTACATTAACACTGATTGCGGCCAAAGCGACCAAACCGAACAGCAAACTGAATGTTCTCATTTTGATTCCGGGCCAACAACACACGAATAAAATGCCACTCAAACTAACCACCGCCAGTTGATAATCGTCCTTTTATAGCGATTAATCGATCGATTCATTTTCATAATTTCGTTGATTAATTTCGCTATCAAATCGACCACAAACATGATTTTGTTCGAACAAAGTTCGTATCGCGCATTCAGTTACGTCGCTGCGTGGACATTCGCCAGCGATTATTGCATACTGAATCGACAACAATCGACATGGCCTGAACAGCGATACACGGAACGACAAAAATCGAATGCGTATGACTTCACTTCGGTTGCGCCAGCCATGAATGCCAATCGATCGATCAGGAGAACCTACGTCAAAATCGCATTACGTTAAACATCCAAATTGATCTAATTGAAAACATTGTTATCGCAAAATGTGCTTCAGCCGACTATCGACAGTTCGATCAGACATGAAAATGATGTTTGAATCAACGAATTTCCAGAAATCGGCCCCAAACAAGGCTCCGCTCCGGATGAATTGTTTATAAAAGTGCTCAATGGCGATTCGAACGAGTTCAGTCGAAGTGGGTTATTTTTCAAATGAACAATATGGATCTGCGTCTATTTACAATTGTCGTGGCTTGTGCCATCGCTGGAGCGCATGTAAGTGTCGTCATGAAGGATCATTCGACGTCGTCTTGATTCTATAACCGATGTCCACAGGCAACAGCACTTTCACCACTGGTCCGTATATTGGGCGGTCAAACGGCCATCGTGAAACCATACCAATTCTTCTGTGCTTCCACATCGCCGACCAAACATGATTTCGGTGCAGCCTCTTTGATCACCTACAACCATGCAATCACCGCCGGCAAACTGGTGGCTGGGTGAGTACGATTCGTGGCGACGATCGAATGGAGTGTGCTTGAAGATCCTCTTCAGTTTCCAGAAGTGGGTGTTGGCTTATGGCGCCACCAAGCTCGGACCTCAAGCGTCTATGGTCGAGAGTCGCGTCGCCTTCTTGCATCCCGGCTACAACGCCGAGACCAATGAAAACGATTTGGCCATCATCCTCCTGCCATCGATGCTCAACAAAGACGGTGTGATCCCGATCGCCTTGCCAATGGACAACATCAAGATTCCTCGTGCCAACGAAGAGGGTGAAGTTTCCGCATTCGGTTTGACCCAGGACGCTGCCAAGCCTTCACCAAGCGACGAAATGAAAACAACCTATTTGACCGTTTTGAAGGAGAGCGATTGCCCGATCGAGAACTTTGCCAAACAAGAGCAAAGCAACTTCTGTGCTCGTGACGTTTTCTTCAACACGCAATTGTGCCGCGGTGATGTTGGCAGCGCTTTCGTTGTGTTGCAACGTGGTGTCCCGACTTTGGTATGTTGCCTTGAACGTTTTGCTTTGATGCGATCAAGTTGATGATGTTGGTTTTCTGTTCGATTTCAGGCTGGCGTCACATCACATGTTGCAAGCAAATGCGTCAAGGCCGAAAATTCATCGGAAGGTGCCGCTTTTGTCCGCATTCAATCCTACTTGGGATGGATCAAGGCTCTCACTGGATTGGAATAAATACGCAGTTGCTGATTCTTTCATTCGTCATTCTTTGTGATTTTTCGATCTTTTCGTTTGAATAAATATTTCAATAAAATTTTCAATGATAATTCCATTCCATCTTATCTTAAATCTGATATTGAAGCTTCATCTCTTGGTCTTGAATCGAATTCTGGGTCAAAGCTTGAAGCTTTTGATCGTTATGCAATCTGGGAAATTGTGTGACTCAGTCCTTCAACCCAGTACACCTCTCGAACATTCCGTTTCCGGAAGTTCAGATGTCTTGAATCTTAGGCCTACGCGAACGTCCCCTTTTATCGATTTGTGCAAGTCGTTCGTCGAAAGGAAGTCGAAAAAAAATTCGTTGTAAAGAAAAATTGTATCAAAACAATCCATATTATCCAATCAGAGTCAAGAGGAAAACGCTGCCATTTCGTCTATATGCTCTCGAGATACCCATCTTCCCCTTCGTCAAATTTTCGAATTCATAGACTGACGAAGCTGGCTTCACGATATGATCTCTCCAAAAGTAGTCGGCGATCGAAGCTCCGAGTGTATGTAATACACTTCCGATGCGCTTCCGCCACGATAAACCGCTGGTCGATGAGCAATCCGATCTGTGCGAGCGACGTGAATTCCATTCAAGAAAATGACGTACGTCAGGCCGGTAATGACCTAATTGATGATGTACGAACGGTGTCGAACACGCCATTTACTCGCGTAAGCGCCCCTTATCGACCATGCGAATAATGATAAAACCTTGTTCGACGCACCATCACCGATCGACGCAATGCCAGCCGATCTAATCGTTCCTAATTTGCTTAATTGAAAAACAATTTAATTTGAATCAGAGAAACATTTTCAACAGAACAGATTGATTGTCGATATTGTTTTCCTGGCGGTGTTCCATCGACGGCTATCGACGTGAACTCGCGCAACTAATAAATATCTCGGGACAATTGCCAAATCAATCAGTTGGTGGAAAAGACACTCTCGTCATTGTGTGCACTTTGTAAAATCGCGGAGAAAAGTCCAAACAGAACCCCACGAAAAAATGAAAGTGTTTTTCGCAGCTGTTTTGGCTGCCTTGTGCTTGGCCGAAATTTACGTGAGATTCGATTCGAGTTCACCAGTGTTTGTGCGATTCTAATGGATATCTGGTTCTGATTTAAGGCCATCCCAACTGGATTTGTTCATAACGGTGTGCCAGCCGAGGAGAAGAAACATGCCGTCATTGTCTTGGCTCTGCCACGCGTTGGGGCTGCTCGTGCTGCATTCGGTGGTGGAATTATCATCTCGAAAAATCACATTCTGACTGCTGTGAGTATTCGAACGTTTGACTGGTTCACGGGAAAGGAGGCTAATCGCGTTTTGTTGTCTTTTTCAGGCCCATTTGTGCACGGAGTAAGTGTCCAAGTCCAACCGACTCTCCGCCATTGCGGGATTTCTCCTTTTCTAAATCACTTGATTCGTTTCAGCGCCAAGCAATTCCTGCTCGGATATGGTGATACTTTCGCCCGGGAAGTGGTTCGCATCGAAGCCGAAAGTGCCATCGTCCACAGCCATTTCAACAGCGATACTTTGGCTAACGACGTCGCCATCATTCTCTTGCCAAACGGTCAAGAAATCAACTTGGCTCTCGGCAACATTATTCCAATTTCCCGCAAGCCAGTGTCCGCTGGAGAAGCCGGTTTTGTTGCCAGCTGGGGATTCACCACTGACAACTCGAATCGCATCAGCGAGAACTTGATGGTTGCCCGTCAAGTGGTCATTGAGAACACTGCCTGTTTCCAACAATTCGAACGCGCCGTTCATCGCAATCAATTCTGCGCACAAGACCAAAGCGCCAAGAAGGAGCTCGAGGAGCCAAGCGAGGAGTCTGAAAGCTCATCGGAAGAGACCGTTGAAAATTCACGAGAAGGAGAACAAGACCCACAAGAACAGACCGAAACAGAACAACAAGAAAACCAACAGAACAACCGTGGCAATCAACCCGATTACATTCCTCCAATTTGGGAATGGAACGGTTTCCGCCAATTGACTCGCAGCAACGGCTTGAGCGGTGTCTGCCGCGGTGACACTGGTAGTGCCATCATCCGTAAACTTGACAAGCTCATTGTCGCCGTTGGTATTGTCTCACGTACCTCATCCAAGTGCGATGGTGAGCACCCTGCTTTATACACCAGCTTGTCATCGTTCATCCAATGGATCACCGACGCCACTCTTGGCGCTGCTCAGATTAGTGACCAATAAAGCAAAATGGACTCAATCAACGGTCGAAACATTCCAAACCATCGCTAATTTTCTTGTTGGCAAAACTCGTCAAATAAAAATCATTTTTTGGTGAATTCTCGATTTCATTTTCTATTTATTATTTCCAATCGATAACACGTAATCACATTAACTGAGTCTTAAAAAATTTAACAACTTATCGTAAAAGGAAGTAACATAAATTAGCGTTGGAGTATCTCATCGACGGCGTTCGATGAGGTCGACGACGATATCAACTTCTGAATTTCTCAATCAATTCTCACAATTGCCACAATAAACTAACGGAGGGAAGGCGATGAATTTCTAAAAATAATTCGAACACGCGTGAAACTCAATTTCAGACAGTTCGGCTGCCATTTGTGAATCACTGGGTTTGCTTTAGTCACGCTTGCCGATTTATGTCATTGGAAGATCCGGCGGTAGTGCCGTATACACTGCGATATTCCCGCGAGTTTTGACGGATGAGCACATCCTCGAACGGCGTGTTTTTCTGACTAACGATATCCCGTTTGGGTCGCATCATTTGTCTCAAGTCGCTCATCGAGATCTCGGCGTTTTGGAAGGCATTCAATAGAATGACCGCAATTACAACGATGCTGAAGCCGCAAATGTCCCCCACGACGTCTTCTGCTTTCATGTGACGCCATTCTTTGAACAGCACAGCCGATGCTACAATGACCAATGTGGTGAAGATGACGTAGTATACCGGCGTTACGATGCTTGTATTGAAAATATCCAGCGCCTTGTTCAGGTAGTTCATTTGAATTGAAATGAAGACGACGGTGGTCACGATCAGTACGTACGGCAGCCATTGGCCAAAGTCATTCGATTTGCCCGAAATGGTGTCGCGCAGTGCCAATCCAAGAGCTTTGCATGACATGACGGTCAAACTGCCAATGGCCGAGCAGAGGATGATGTAAACGGTGACATTCAAATGGCCGTACCGCGGTCCAACCCAGCACGCTATCACCAACGCAATTAGTCCGATCAGCAGCACGTAGATAATGAACGAGGCGTCTTGGAGCTTCCCCAAAAGAACCGACAGGTCGTCAACCTCAACTTCTTTTGGTGAATGCAGTACGATTATGGTCGAGCCCAAAATGCAGAGCAAGCAACCGAGCTTGCCCAGTAGATTCAGTTTTTCATTCAGAAATTTCGATGCCATCACCGAAGTCACCAACACGCTCAATGCGCCCAATGGTGTTACCATCGAGGCCGGGGCAAAAGCATACGCTGCGAAATTTGCGGCTTCACCGATACCCACTGAAACGAGAAATCATAATGAGTCACTGCGATACGGACTCATCGACCGCAATCGATGATTCTTGTTACTCACTCGTTATAAGACCAGCCCACCAAAGCCATTGTCGCAAATAACCAAAGCCGCCAGCAGCTGCTCTCAGATTCCCCAGGCGATTCAATCGAATCAATGCCTTCTTCTTAATGATGAAACTCGAGCCGATAAAAAACGATGATGATATTGCCAAACCCAAGCCAATGTAGAAGTCTTGGTCGCTGTACAGTTCAACCAGGGATTTTGGTGTGTTTGTTTCCATTGTCGGCGGCATTTCGCAATCAATTCGATTGAATGGAAAATTTTGCTTTGCTCAACTTTCAATTAAAAAAAAAAAACACTGCTTTGTTCTTAGTCCGAATCAATTTGCACTGAATGGATCTGCGTCACACCACATATTTCGATGGGGTCGCCAATCGAATGAACACCAACCACGAATCGCGTTCGATTGACTTGTTACGTTCGAATTTTCGGTCGGGTATGATAAATGATAATGCACAATTGGCTGTTATCAACAACTCTAAGCCTTTGCCTGATTACCGCAGACTAGTGAACTCACGCTACTTTTGCGTGGAATTGTCAACAGAAATTACGATTGTGATTCACCAAAACATCCGATCTGACAGTTGACATTTGAGTTCACCACAAGTTTGTCCAGAGGCGGAACGAGGCCGGGGCTCAAAGGCACATACTCAGTCCCGAATTCCTGCGGGGAATGCCTCCTGAATGAGGGATGTTTTCTTATCAGAATCCCGAATCGGAATATCACCGAGCTGCTGCGAAAGCAAACGGACACCTCACTGCGAGTGCGATTTCGTCGCTGAACCGCCATCCTCATACTCACCACTAACGAGTGGAGCTGCCTGTTAGAATTCAAGAAGGAAACTCATGTTCGTTCTTCTGAGGAACGTGTTTATGTTGTTGACTTTAGCTGAAATCGATAATCAAACAATGACTACTAGGCCCCAATTACGAAATACCGTTGTGTTCCGGACAGTGAACAGCGATTGTGGCGCATGCAAACAATAAGATTTTGGTCATCAAACGGTCAGTAGGGAACTGGGTGGTGAGTTGATGTATTCAACGGTGCGTGACTCGAATTGACTTTCGCTTACTATGAACAGCCGTAGGAAGGGATGTCTATTTATAAATCATTCTAGAAAGCCGCTTTGAGTGAAACAATGTTAACGAATTCTCCTGTTTCCGAATGGGACTTCTCAATTTATTTTCACCACAAACAAACAAATCGCATTAAAGTCGACCGTTTTTTTTTTGATTCACTTTCCAGAACGCTAATTGCTTTGGGTTAACACAAAATTGGCATCTTAACGGTGAGCACATGCGATGCAACATTAAATTCGGCTTCGGAATGTTCAGGATTGATGCTTTGCTGGAATTGTGCGTCGAGCAAATATCCGCCGCGAAGAGCCTCCACCGCGATTCGAGACTTGCCCAAATCCAATGTGATGTCATCTTCTGAATGAATCTCTGGCAGGAAAACCTCGGTCACAATGTGCGGCACATCGCCATTAAGACATTTACGGAATGCTCGATACTGTGGTGCTCGAACCTCAACCTTCTGAGAGGCCTTCGGAATTTCGGTAATCAACGACTTGGACTTGGGGCCCTCAATTAACGCCTTCGGTATTTCGCTGGCATTTTGATAAGAGTCGTAGACGGTTTTCACATCACGATTCTGAATGCGATGAGACACTAATGAGCCCATGCTTTTCCGATTCTTCAAAATGATCCAACTATCGCGATTCACCTGCATATTGTATTTTGTGTCCAAGCCTTCGAAAATGATTGTTATCAAAAAATCACGAAAAATCACTAAATTTTCAATTTTGCGGTAGAAATTCGAATTAATGGCAACATCACAAACGCTGACGCTGTTGCCAGATTTGTCGCTTGTTGTTCGCAGTTCGCTGATGCTCATAGGGATTTTGTAGGAGCCGGGCGTTTCGGAGCCGAGAATGGTCGTCAGTTGGTCGGCAGTGATGTCCTCCGGTGGCGGAATGCCACTCGACTTGCATATGTTCAGGAAGCATTTGTCGTTGTCGATCAGTTTGAACGCTTTCACACACATTCCTGAAACGAGAGATAACCATTAGGATCTCCATTGGCGAACCACCTTGACGTTATCAACGACAATTGCTGCGATAAACTCTCTGGAGTGTGTTCAAAACGCCGGCAAGGTCGATCAAGGAACAATCACGAATAACGAGGAGAAATGCTTTAGCGGATTCGATCATTAATTTGCTGTCGTTCGAATGGCAATTCGATCGAATTATCACCTGAAAATCGTTATTTCGTTGTCAAATAAGACAACTCACATCGAAATAGCATGATCATCTCGATTGTCAAAGCCAAATTAAAAACGAATATCAGGAAATTCTCGTTCTAAAAAAACGAAAGAAAAAAAATGAAGACGATGATTTTGAAAAACGAGTTTTGCCAATCCAAATTGATTGAAAAGCAACAACAACAACAAAACGGCGGTGCCGTGACAAAGAGGGAATGTCGGCTATGTGAAGAGAGAAGAAACAACGTAACGAAGATGAGCCAAGCCAAGCCCAACATTTATCTGATTATTATTCAACGGCCGTGGATTTGGTTCGCTGGCTCTCGGCTGGAAGTCAATTGACCGTGCGGTTTTGAAAGCGTTTTCGTATTGAGACGCGCCGAGTAACGGTCAATCGGTCAAGGAGCAGCGCATTGAAGTACCTTTCTTCCAACTCGAAGCCAATTGGAATGCGCACTGCTGCCAATCGCATTGCGTGCAGCACTGATAACGGCATCGTTGAGCCCGCATTCACTCGTCGCAACATCAATCGTTACGCAACAAAGTGCATTTGAAATCACAAAAATAGCATTTGCATTCGATTGGCATTGTGTGAATGATTCTGATCAGAATCCAAACGAGCAACCACCAACACAATCGCACGGCGCACACACAATCGCCCAACGAAAATCGTATGTTTGTAAACATGCCTCAACTGAATCATTCTGAAGAACTAAAGAAGGTCGCATCAATTAAGTTTATTGACTCGTTTTTTGTTTCGCACGAAAATTCAGTCGTGTGTGTGTGACGTGTCCGATAAATTGTCGATTTTCAGCAAAAATCAAATTGTTTTCGCCGTTGAGCCGGCCAGCAGATCGATTGTGCGACCAATCGAAAAATGCAAAACAAACGGGGCGAATTCTAGTGAAGAAGTGTGGAAAAGGAATGGAAAGAAAAATGGTCAAACACTTGTTGAAAACAAGCACATGTACATCGGCCTACCGACCGACTTCGAAACCAATACGAATCCGCAATTTCCACGTGAACAACGTGAATTACGCAAATTATGAAATAGTAGCCGCACCGAAGCGACACATGTAAGTGAGCGGCGGCATTACAGCACACACCAACACATCGCACCGTGCACACGAATCGACCGTTTTCGTACGGCCAAGCCGTTCCGCAGCAATCAGTCAGTGTTGAATCGTTCGTGAGGTAAGTTCGAAATTCGAAGCATTCTGATTCTGGAATGAAATATCCATCATTTTCGCTATCCGTTGGGACGACGAATCCGGCTATCGGTACCACATTCTGTTGTGCATTGAATTTGTGCCGTTTCCTCGATCACATTTCAGTGTTTATTCCATTTCGGTGGAATCGTGTCAATCGATTGTGCAATAATCGTTGAAATTTTAAAATAAAACTCTCATCGACGCATCGTTGATTATCATCGACAGTTGTCATTGCGATCGTTCTAGTGTTTTTCGCTTTCGTTTTCGCTTTCGAGTCGCTTTGGATTTTGTTCGATTTTTCAATCAATTCGATTCGGTGGTGTGCGTGCCGACGTCAATGAGAGTGGCTACGACAAGTGGTGGCCGATAGTTTTTCGACGAAAAAAAATCGATGCCAGAGGATCGTGTACATGTGATTCATGGATTTATGGCTGCTCGAAATCACAAGCGAACCAACACTCGGCGATGACTTGCTTTTTCGGCTGTTTCGCCGTCGTCGTTGTTGTTGTTGTTGTGCTCGTGAATGGCCGTCTGAGTGATGTAACTGATGATTGGCGGCGCTTTCTCTCAAATTTTTTTCTTGTTTTGAGTGTTTTGTTGTTTTTTCTCGTCGGCAAACAAGCGGAATATCACGAAAATATCACTTTTTCGGTCGACTTGCCAAAAAACCATGCCGAACTCATAACATACCGACAGAGGCAGCGAATCGTTGACAGACTCATCAGCGACAACAATGTCGTATTCAAATGGTTGATTTCGGAAATGTCTGTTTGCAATTCATCACATTCAGTGATTGTGGCCGTTTTGTGATGTTGAATTCGATAAATTATCAACAAATAATTGTGACAGCATAGAAGTGGTTACGCGTCAGTGCTCGAGCATTTAATCAAATTAATTTCTGTGGATTGAGCGGTGCGCGATGGTGTGAGCGAAAAAGCTCGAACAAACAACGACCGAGAGGATACTTGCTCATTACGTACAAAATTATCGCATCGTGAATAACGATGACGTGCTGTCGCTTGTGTTTGTGCTCCAATTTCCATGCAATGACACCGACGCGGTCGATCGATACGGATTCGGGGATCGAAACGTCGATTTTAGTGATAAAGTCAACACTAAGAGCTTCTCTCTTGCTCCAGCCACCTGTTCGTTTGGCTGTTATCTCCGAACGGATAATCGCCCGTTGCTCCTCTGCAAAAGCGGAAATTCGCAATTTCATCAATTTCGCTTGATGTGCGTGCACTGTGTCATTTGAATCACAAAA
>JANSTV010059977.1:0-12190 GCA_027564135.1 Lestremia cinerea | reverse complement strand
GCGGCTTGAAGGAACACCGAACGTGACAGAACTGAATTGCAGCATAAATCAACGCGCTGGAAACGATAGTTTCCGCGATATGTTTAGCCTACAAATGCGGATTGACTCAAAATTGTATTCCCCGATTCAAACGAAATTAATAAACAAGAACGTATTTGCTTTTCGAGAATAATAGAGAGCAAGAATACCAAACAAGAATACGATTGAAGATACCATTGCGTCCGCTCTAGTTGCCTTGAAGCGAGCCACCCGTCAATAAGGCCCCAAACAATCAGTACGAATCTTTAGCATCGACAATATCAGCGGGCAAATTTAAGGTAGTGGATCAAATATACCGAAGATTCCCATTGGAGTTCCGAAAGCCATGTTCCCCAGCAATGACAAACTGCAACGGGCCGTCAGCAATTTCATGCTCTTCATGAAGACTTCTCACAAGCCGGCCACATCTCACTACATCCGATCCAGTCAATGTTCTGCAGGACCTTGGTCAAGAAACCAGCCTTACTATTTCTTTCGCATTCCGATCCGAGTCTTGGGAATCGTTGTTCTTCAGTTGCTAATGGGAATGCTGGGACAAATCACATCCATACTTAACATCTATTCTAATTAAAGTTTTGTGGTTTCGTCTTGACAGTTGAATGGTTTATTCACATTTCGTACGAGGCGCCACCTGTTGGCAGAATTCGGAGTTAACGTTCATGTTATTCAGCATTACGTCGACGGCGCAGTGCCCGTAACATTCTCGAACATTGGATGAAACCAACACAGCAAGGCTGGCAACGATCACGGCATGGAAATGGCGCGAAGAGGAAAGCGTGATAATTGGTCGATTTGATGTTCCTTCGTTACTTTATTAGAAAAAAAAACACAACAGGGAAAAAGTATTGTGAAACAAAGAAGTCCAATCACTCGGACTACCCGATCGGTGCTGAGTGCACAAATCCGATCGATCCCTCCATTCAACCTGTGAGGGTTTCATTCAATTTTGTGGGCCTTCAAATGAAGCGCTAAGTACCTTGCCTGCGTGAAGGTCTTATCACAGATATGACATTTGAAGGGCCGCTCCCCGGTCTAGAAAGAGAACGAGTTGGATATGAAGTTCATTTTTCATTTGGCATCCGAACGGACTCACATGTATTCTCATATGCGCCTTCATGTTGTTCTTCTGATTGAACGATTTCGCGCAAATTGCACAAGAATGCGGCTTCGCGTTGATATGAACGTTCATTTGATGCAGCTTCAGTTTGTCCATTCGACTGAATGACTTCTGGCATAGCTCGCAATTGTACGGTCGTTCACCTGAGGAAATTTGAATCTTGAGAATGGTCTTGCTGCTGGGATCATTATAGCAGCATCCAGGCCAGAACCCCCATAATTCTTCTGTTGCTGGAGCAATTTACTCATGATATTCTTCGAATGGGTTTTGAAAGCTATCTCCACAAAGCGGGCGAGATGTAACGGAAAACAAAATGGGAAAAGAATCGCGAGTCTTTCTCTTCCCGACTTTCAAATCGACATTCATCGTCCCTTCGATTCGATCGGCATCGCGAAACCGATACGATGTCCAGTTTGAATATCGCTGTCTATCGGTACCGCGATACCGATTTGTGCACTATTGCAACTTACCGGTGTGAGTTCGGACGTGTTTCGTGAAGTCATGCGTTTGATAAAATCGCTTCCCGCAAATGTGACAAACGATCGATTTTTCCCCTGTATGTATTCGCATATGGCGATTCAAATACGACTTGTGCAGCCAAATCTTATGGCAGACATCACATTCATATTGCTTCGGTTGTTTTGTGTCTGACTTTTCCCTGCTTGATCTCTTCTTCGATTCCTGTTCGCTGTCTTTCAGATCTGCCTCATCAATTTCTCTCGCTTCACTTTCTCCATCGTCGAATTTATCGTCCGTTTCTCCCGAATTCTCGTCGATTTCATCGAAATTCTCCTCGAACCCATCATTCGAGTCCGAGTCTTCTTCAGCTTCAACCTTTATTTCTTCTTTGTTTTCATTCTCGGCAACCGGTTTGACCTAAAAAAGAGAACGTTGCCTCAAAATGGTGGAAATACACCAAGGAAAGGGCAAAATAAACCCTCTGAACCCACCTGCTGTGGACTGGGATCCTCTGTTGTCACTTCGCTTTTTATCCCGCGAGCTTCATCCAAGGGAAGTGTAGACACATCATCAATTTCGCCAGCAGCCACATCAGATTCTTTGGCTTCAATTTTCAACGCCAGATCGACTGCCTCTTCAAAGGATAGGTCCTCCTCCGTAACACATAATTCCTCGAACAAGCTATCATTCAGTCCAACCACAAACATATCAAAGACAAGAGCATTCAAGTGATTCCCGAAACGGCACGGTTTCGCCAGTGTTTTGATCCGATGATACCAATCGGTGACGGATTCATTTGGGTCCATCCTCGCCGAGTGGAATAACTTGCGACGTCGAAAATTCAACACCGGAATCCGTTCGTCTTTCGAATTTGTGTTCACCATTTTGTCAGTCTGCTGTCTCTTCTTGCATTAAACTCCTAGTTTTGGCGGCGCAACATCCGGACTGTTTTGAATGCGACTATTCTGATTTTTATTTTTATTTACAATTTTCTCTTTACATTTTGACAGCAGTTTTGTTTACCTAGTTCACGAACTGCAATGAAGTTGGTTCTGCTGCAGTTTCATTTCCTCCTGTTTCAGACAAACAAATTGAAACAAACTTGGTTCAAATGATTTGGATTGGCAAAGCTATTTTCTACAAATTTATTGGGCAGTATCGAAAACATCATTGGTTCTTCAAGCGACGGGGCCTCATGCGGCAATGTGTCCAATGGACCATTTCCCATCCGTTCCTTTCTCGTACAAAATCCGATCAGCAATTTGATTCGCTTTGGTGAAGTAGAAATCAACCTTTTTCGGCACAATTCTCATGGCAGTGCTGGAATAAATCAACCATCGCATCAACCTCGATATCGATCCACCTCATCCCTGCATCGAACTTACTAGTTTCCGTTCTGGGGAAGGAGCTCCTTGCCTTGACGATACTCTTCAAGCACTCGATCGTGTGAGCTCTTCAGCTCATCCCAAATTACTGGACGGCCACATTCGCATATCTTACACCGAATTTTAGCGAAAAGCGGTTCTCCTTCGTAGAGTTTCGAGATTTCCCCATCAGATAATTCAACGGCCATTCCATTGACACGAATCTAGTAGATAATTCCGGAATCACGAAAGGACCTCGCAAGAGAAACCACTCACCACAACCTACCTGTGTGGAAATATAGTTGTCGTCCGTGGGATACGTCCATAAGAATGTGGCTGCCACTAGCGAGCTTTCCTGCTGCAAGGTCACGAGAAGAATCAACATCAACAGGTCAATCAAAACTCTTCCACGCGTTTACCATGTCAAAATACTTCCGGCTATTTCGTTCCGTGACGAGAACGAATCCAGCGTCGTCAAAGTGCCTCAAAATGACATTGCGATTCAAAACACCGTGCTCTCTTGTGAAAAGAAAACATTCAAATCAAACATCAATCGCTTCCGAACTCTGAAGCAGCTCACATATTGACAGCGACCATCGAATGAGATGATGCGCAACAAACGATACGTATTGACATTGGAAGATGACTTACTTGTTTGCCGTGGCCAAGCACATGATATCTACTGTACCTTTGTAGTATTTGAGGGCATCAGCTCGAAATGTGGCAAATAATTCCATCGGATTCGACGGAACCGGATCGTCGATTCTGGACAAATCTGATGTTTCTGGCGGATTTGCGGGCATTTTGTCCGTTTTCACACAACAAAACGCGACGTGAAAAAATGCTACCAAACAGGCTGACGAATACAACTTTCTCATTACGGTATCGGCGCTGTGACTGAGCTCGGTTTTGGCAATGAATTTGGAATGGACTGGCGAAGCGATACGATGCGCTGTGACATGTATTAATAGACGGCGCGGAGATTATTCACTTGATTTGAGTGGCGCTGAGGTATGCTCGAGGAGATTATGCTGGTAAGATAAGGAATGTATCAAGTGATGCGTGGCATTTGGAAATAACGCAGTGAAATTGGATCGGATGGATTTGAGTGAAACGATTGAACGATGAGAAATTTGGATTGGTTGGGCTGTGTTCCTTAACTCCTTAGTTTTCATTTCATTTATTAAGAAAAAACAATTATCTATTTTATCCGAAATTGCTAAAATTCGTTGTTGAGAAAATTCTATTGTACATTAGTCTTACACGAAGTTAACCCTAAAGAAACAATTGCTGTTCATCGCTAAATATTTTGGCATAAAAATATTTGTAAGCAATCAACGCGCTTGGCGTCCTCAATTTGCTCTGTTTGTTTTTTAAACGCTAAATTGAACAGTTCAATGACCAGAATTCATTCATCAAATGACGAATATCGCATTTGCTTCGCACACTTAAACTGATGGCCAATTCAGAAATAATTTAAATTCATCCACACGTCTGCATTCACTCGCATATTTACACGGTCTAAACGGCATTGACGGTATCTCGAATCCATGCTGAATTTGGTGCAATTTTGTCGTACATTCTGGGTCGTTCGATGCCACTCGGAGCGCAGGCGATCCGCCATGAGGCGATTCCAACGAGGGCCCATCGTCGTCCGTCAGGCAATTGGCACAGCACTGGGCTGCCGGCGAACTCTTCCTCGCTGCAGTCTTGCTTGTGATACGCCGCCTCAGTGCACATCGAGTTGACGGTCGCGATCGACATATTCTCACAGGCTGCCATTTCGGCGATTTTGAGCTGCACCCGTTGCAGATGTCCTCGAATCGAAGACCAGCCCAAGGTGTTGCAGGTGGTCCACTGCTGCTGGCTGTTCTGATCGGGATATGAAATGAGGAACGGAGTGCTTTGTCGCATATCGAATGGCGCCTCCATCGCTTCAGCTTTCGGCTTCTGCATTCCGTCTTCGGCGAAAGCGGCCGCATAGTCCTTTGTGTTCTGGTATGCGCCGTCTGGAGCAATGAAATATTGTCGTTCTTCGGTGATTTGTCGATGAGATTCATTGCGTTTCGTTTCGTTGCGGAAGTCGCCACTTAGCTTGGCTGTGTACGGATCGCTGGAAGGGCCAGGTTTGTCAATTTCGTTTGGTAAGCATACCGGGCGAATGAAGTCGGAATATATGATTGGCGTTTCGAGTCGAATCAGAGCCGCAGTTGATCCTTCAACAGGAGATTTCACCATCCCGACCTGAAAATGGGGATTCATCAGATGAAAGATTCATCCGGTGGAGTGGAATTTTCAAAACACTTACGATTCGTCGTCTTTGAGTCCACGGACTGCTCGCACTCAATCTAACATTTCCGAAAATAGCGATCCAAGTGGCCTTTGGCTGGCCTTGGAAACAAGATTCCGTTGTCAGCACCCAGCTATCAGATATGAGCGTACCATCGCAGACATGCGTTTCGTCACGATACAATGCCACATGCCATGGCCAATCACCCGGTGCGGACATTTTGGGCAAACTGACGACCATATTCGAGTCCATGATGGATTGAACGCCGCATTCTGAGGAAAAATGTATTCTTCATCAAAACAAATTCGCTTAGAGATCGCATTCGCCGCATTACCTAAGTTCGAACAGGAGACGTATAAAGTCTCTCTCTTCGCGCAAGCGGTCCGAACAAAAGAGATTTCTGGCGCCTTCGGATCCAACACTCTCACATACTTGGTGTCCGACTCGGTGTCATTGCGAATCTCCGTGAACTCGACTTTCCTAAAAAAGAGATACAAATGGTTTCCGTTAGAGATCGCCATTGCTCATGCTCCACATGCACTTACTGGTATCCCAAAGCCTTGCACAGTGACTCTGCTACAGTTTTCCGAATGAGTTCATCTTGGATGGAGTCCAGGCCTTCGGTGCAAAGTTTTCCAGATGAACCCTTTTCGGAGAATATCGCGAAGCCTTCAGAGTAGAATCGGCTCTGCTGAGGTGTCAGTGGCTTCGGATTGGTGATGGCAGACAGGAGTGGCGCGATCGATACTGAAAGACAATTTTAGTAAAACTCAAATGCATCGGAGTTATCGTGAGTGACTTACGGCAATCCCGCTCATCAGATCCATCCGGACAGTCCATTTTGCCATCGCAACGATTAGACTGCGGAACACACGCCCGACCACGTCCACAATGCAGACTCCCTTTCGGGCAATACGAGCATTTCATTTCATCGGAAAAGTCTGGACAATCAGCATAACCATCACACAAGCGATTAGACAACGCGTTTGCTTGCAAATTGTCTGCACAGTCCGGTTTCGATTGGCACGATTGCGGGCCAGTCGACTCGGGGAATCGTTCACAATCGAACGAAGATTTCAATCGTTCTGGCAAACGGTTGCCGCAGCCCTGTTGGAATGCTTGACAATATTCCCGACAGATCTGTCCGGCCGCTGGAGCGAACGGGTCGCGGTACAAGCACGGTGGCTGGAGCATGCGACACACAAAATCGTAGGCTTGTCGAAAGCATTCTGCATCAACCAGTTCCCTGAAGGAAATCAAATCGACAGTTGCTTCATCGACGGAGTTGTGGCCCAACAAATTGGGATAACTCGTGACATTGTATCCGACCGCCTGGCAATACGACAGTTTGACGGGTTCACAGCGTCGGGGTGGCTCACGGAACGCAATCGTCTCAGCTGGCATGTCTGGAGTGCCTAGGGAGGAGGATGCGGTCACCTTAACCTCGTCCATAACTCCGAGGAATTCGTTGATATCCAAACTGGTCGGATCGAAGGTTAAATTGTTGAAATGTGGCAAAGTTCGAGTGTTGATCTCCTCCAGGAATATCGAGAGCAAGTCTGCCGTTGAAACTACTCCCCGATACGGATCAAAGTGCATGTTGAAATGCACGATCAACCCGTTTTCATCTTCATTTCCGTCCAGCGCCAGCACTTCACACCCTTCGTAGGCGTTCCGGAGATCCGATCTCTGAATGACAGCGTTGATCCCTTCTTTGAAGAATAGAGCTTTATGTTGAAATCGCAACGAATTCTGATCGGCCAATTCGGGTGTCCACGTTTCCCCATCGGCCACACGCAATTTCGCCCTAAATACCCGCTCTGGCAGCAAATCCGGCCGGAATAGTGTGTCTGAAAGTAAATTGAACTCATGAGGTGGATGCTGGAACGATTTCCGGTCAATGTCCGAGCGCATCGAACGAAAAAAACTGCATGAAAACCGAATTCAACCGACAATTAACACGGAACGCATTCAACCAACAAGGCATTCATCGTTGGGTTTCGCACGATCGATCGAGAATGACATCTCTGTTTCATCTCGGCATTGTTTTGGATTCAATGCTCGATGACGATAGCGTTCCGGGCAGAGTGCGAGCGTGCGGCAACGCGAAGTATCATTCATGAAGCGGCGCCACGCCACGCCAAATTCACATTATTTTGAATGATTAATTGCTGAAATTGCTCAATGAACGGATGAATTACCAGGAAGGTATCACTCGGTTGTCGACACTGTTACTTTCAACCAATTAAGTCCTCAGCGAGAAGTCACCGCGGTTGTGCGGATCCGACAGATGCAATTAATGACATTCAAGAGGCCGTCCATGCGATTCGACGGAGGATCGATAATGATAAATCAATGAAAGGTCAAGAGTAATCGATTTCAGCACGAACGGCAATTATTTTGAGGAAGCGATTCGCGATCATTCCCTGGGCGTTGATCGCATTTTGCGACTTTCCTTTGGATCTCATTCGTGTCCTTCGTTCGGGGAAGGCGGGAGACCGCCGTGGTCGAGTTGTTGAACCGATTTTTAAGGTATTCGTGCCCGACGCCATACTCCACCCAGAGAATGAACGCATTCGGCTAAGGTTTCCCTGACAGTGCATTCACTCCAGCATCGTTTAATGACAACATCATTTGATCGCAAGATTTACGTAATTTATTTGTTGTTTTGGCATCGTTTTTCACTTTGAAATCTAATCACAATCCACGATTTGCGACATTCATTCGAATGAAAGCTTTTTTATGTTTTCATATTGCCATCCGACCAGTTTTCATCGTCTCTGCCATTTTCTGCTGTTGTTGCTGTCGTTGTTTGCCTTTTCTTAGCGAGATCGGCATTATGGAACAGAAATGCGGTGAAGACAAAAGAAGTGAAAATTCAGTTCAGCAATTTACAATGCAAAGGCTGAATGGCGGCTCAATGGGAAATGTTTGCTTATGATTGAAGGCATTGTTTGCCCATTCACTTGGTGAGTTGTTGGCCAAACATTGATCAAACATGCTCGGTTGAAGTTCGGCCTGGCATGCAAATGTGATGAGAGAAATGTTGCTCCGAAGGAAATTGGGGAAAAGCGAGAGTTCAATTTGGAGTTGGCCTGGAAATTTCGGTCTTCCATCGCAACGGGCTCGGAATGGATTTTCATCGAAGGAAAATTTTTCGAAATCAAATTGAAAAATGAAATTCATTTCAGAAGAATTGAAAGTGTGCTCCGACCAAATACAATGCGAGCATATCACTCGCTGCTGAAACGCATTAAAAATGTGAGAATTATTTGCTTCGGATGCAAACACCAACGAATGAACAATGAACCGACTTCAGCTAATGGCGAATTAATTACTGGAATTTAATGCAGTGGAAACGTGAAGCCCCGATGATAATTTTCTATAATTGAAAATCGCTAATTGTTTTGTCGGGTGAGGTGACTTGGCGGAATTTCCGCCGAGGGAGGAATGCTGTGATTCGAGCGGCAGCCGTGGCTCGTGCCCAATTGGGTCCGTCTGGAGACCGTGACATCAAAGTGGCACTCAGCGAAATTGTGCAAGCCAACGCGAAATGTACGGTTCAAATTGGCGGCATTGTGCTGGCTTGCATCAAAAGTCATTTGCAGATCATTCATTTGAGCATTTCTCGATCGTTTAAATCAAACGCCAATTCCAACGAATTGTGTTTTGGCATCAGCTGAAGCCATCGATGTGTTTGGTGTTGAAATCGCTCTCGATTCGCCATAAAGCAAATCATAAATCACAAATCCAACACACAGTTGGCTCCGGGGAGCATGTACCCGCCACAGGCCATTAAAATCGGTTGTTGAAAAGTCCTTCAAATTGACGCGTCCATTTGTTACCGAATTGCCAAATGTCGCGACCCGACGCTTTCAATACTTACATCCAATGTAGAGAGTCGTGCCGAGGAACAAGAGGAATATCAGAAAGCCCGCTATCACAACGCAGCCGCATTTCTGTGTGTCGCCCAGTTTCCTCCGTGTGAATCGAATGTCCGAGTCTGTGGACAGCACCGATTCGGTCTTGTGGTGACTACTGCTCGAGGAATGATGTCGACTGCATTTTTTCGGAACGTTTATCTGAAGAGAAGAACAAAAGAAGAGAGAATTGAAATAAGAGAAAACGGTTGTGATCATTGTGCCGGTGCCAATCGATGGACGCAACGGTCAATTAGTCATCCACCTTTCACGGTCATTCACTAATTTGGGTGATCCATTGTCCGACGACATAATAGCCCATAATCGATTCAATGCGATCTCATCAATCTGATTCACTTTTCAGAGAAGATCTCAAAGTGATTGCCCATTAAGCAGAGTCGATGCACAAAAACTGAATTAAGAAATCACGCAATTATCGTCGAAGCGATGCTTTTCGCGCTTGTTGCGCTTCGCCAGCTGCCGAACCATTTCAAATTATTCACAGTCATTGTGCAACGCCTTTGAATCGACGGAGAGAAATTTTCATTTTTGCATAAGCCGTTGATCTGGCTGGGATTTTCGCAAGCCATCTCCGTTCGCTTCGAGCCACTCCGCCGATATTTCTGGCGATGAACCGCCAAATGTTTCTGAATGGATGCGACGTTAATGACCCATATAATTGCGACGCAATTTCTAATGGACTACCAAATGGCGGCATTCTCGTGAATAAAATCGTTTTAAGACGATTTTATGATAATTTCTATCAAAATAGTAGAAAGAAATTTCTCGACGAGAAACGAAAAGAGAACAAAAAAAAAACGGCAAAACCGTTAAAATAATCGGCCGTTTGAGGACGTTGGATTAGCCGAATGAATATATTGATAGTTGCTTCGAGACTCGTTTTGTTTTCGGTTAATTTATGCGCAGAAGCAACAGGTGACCATCCACGTTCGAGTCTTTCCGGAGCTGCTCGACGGAGAATACACTTCTGGGAGTTGTTTGATCGAAGGTTCGATCAGTCACGGTCCACTGATTGGCTGCGGATTCTACGCCTTCCATTTCCCGGGTAAAGCGGTCGATTCAGGTAATTGCCACTCGCGAAGATGAAGAGAAGAGAAGAGACCTCTTTCACGAGCCGCTTCACAAATTTAATTAGTATTTGTCATCCGAGTGGTAATCTTCCGAAAAATGAACCGTTTGCTCGGAATTCACATTGAAATTATACAAATTGGCTTTGCAACAGCGAATTATCTCAACTAAAAAGCCAAACAAAAAGTGTATTTTTTTTAATTAAAATTCATCGCTTTTGGAACGACAATGTTTGTGAATGGTGAACACAATATGCTTCGCCAGTTCGGAATACATAGGTGTCTTTGACGAGTGTGTCGCTGAGAACTGGTTGGTGCAGGCGATGAAGTCATTGCACAATAAATTGGCATTGCGTTGCAACCGAAAGAACTCGCTCAGCGCGGCTTAGAATCGGATCATGGCCGAGTAACTGGAAATTCGAGAGGCTTTCGATCCAACGTGCTTCGGTATTTACCCTTCCGAGCGATTGGCCAAAGGTCATCATGTCGATCTGTTTGACCCACCGACGGAGCTCTATGACGTCGCCGAGCTCTTGTCTTTCCATCGCCCAAACGGCGGTCCATTCAGCTCGACCGCTGCTGTCATTGCCAGCAGCGATGATTTCCGAGAGCGATTGACCTTGTCCGGATTTTTGTTGTGATTCGGTTTTTCTCTCTCTCTCTCTCTTTCTCTCTTCGATCCAAATAACGGTTTCTTTCGAATGGCTTCTGAGATTGATCGCAATTCAGAGCGATTTTCGGGGACCGAGCGCCATATGCGAATCGATCGACAGATATTTCGTGTGTTTGCTTTCGAGTCACAGACTGGAAGCGATTGAATTTGAAATGATTGGTGGTTTTCAAATTGGCATTAATTCATGAACAAATAGAAAAATGCTCGCGATGCCATCGATTCAATCAACAATCGAATGATTGGCAAACGCCGAGTCATAATCCGTCTATTAGAGTCCCGAGTCAACGGTAATCATAATCATAATTTGATACGTGTTGTGTGCGTTTTTTCTTCTCTTTCGCAAAAATGTGAAATGATTTATTGACGGTTTTTGTTCGAGGGTCTCACAATGGAGTTGTTTGTTGAAGACTGGCTTCGGAGTGATGATGACGGATATCGAGTCTAAGTGAAAATATGATGGCGAGTCATGGCTTTGTTTGGACTTGAATGGATAAAGACTGCATTGCATTGTTCGTTTGGGCATCTTCAAAATGAGCCGGACCTTAGTTTCTCATATTTATGGCGAGGGCATTGATTGAGAGAGTTCAGCTCTGGAAAATCCAAGCAAAGTGTATTCTGATCAATTCGCTTCGGTCGTCAGCCGGAGAGTCCCAACTCTTGATGGAATTGACTAATTCGCTTTGCTACTTATTTAGTCGCCGCCAACGCATAGGAGAATATTTGACTGCCATTGCCAACGTTATCTCTTGTAAGGATTTGCTGCCAATCTTTTATTGCAGAACCGCAGAGTTCATAACCGTTCAATAGTTGGTCTTGCACCGCTTGGAAACAGTTGTTATCGATAAAAACAGGGAAAATAGGGTGTTTTGTCTTTTACGCTCAGCTGAACCGACGGGGTTTGAATCGGTTTTCTCAATGAATTGATTGACATCGTTTATCGTTCCTTTATTTCCCTGTTTATCGCTTGGCTGCCAAGAGAGAGTAACTGGAACGGTGGTTTCTTCAAAATAATACTGTTTCGATATCTGGCTAATTGGTGGACGTTTCCGATTGACGAGCGGGAATATCAGTCTTGCTGGATTTGAAAAGTGCTTCGGATTGTCGATAGAGAATTGCTCAAATGGACTTGAACCACACGATGACACTTCAACTCAATCATCCGAGTAATGAGTACATTCAAGTATTGGTTTTGCGCGAACGATAGATGGAGCCGTGCCGTTGCTCCAATGCCGAACTTAGA
>JANSTV010059966.1:0-12191 GCA_027564135.1 Lestremia cinerea | reverse complement strand
CCTTTGGGTTTCTTTTGGATTCTGCTGGTTTCACCGCTTCGAAAACATTTCTGTTATGTTTACAAGCACATACAACCGGGAAGGATTTGGAAAAAAAAACTCTTGAGCACTTCCTTCTGTCGTATTCTCTTGTGCGATTTCTGTGCCGTCACAAATTAGATCACCAGCACATACACTGCATCATCGCCACCTCGCACTCACACTCGCTTGCACACTTACACACACACACACACACCGAATCGCACTCGGAACACCAAAGTGTTAGAATGAATTCATGAATTCTTTCATGTTTCTTTTTTTCCTTGGTTTTATTCTCTTCGGCTTTTTATTCGGTTGTTGGTTTCTGTTGATGTCGTTGCCGTATTCCTGTCGGCCGATCGATACCAGATAAGATTCCACTTTTTCTCTTCACCTTCGTTGGTTCCGTTTTTCTTCTTTGCTTTCGTCTTCCTACATTTGCACTAAGCTCGAGTGTATTTCGGTCGTTTCATTTGTTTTTCTCATTTTCTTTGCGCTGTCGTGTTTGTCGCTGTTGTTTTTGGACACAATGCCGACATGCTTTCGGTTGGCACATCCACACATCCACTGAACCGACCCAAAAGCATAAAAACAAGAACAAAAAAAAATACCGTTTTTTATGTTCAACGTGCACGTTACCTGTCGTCTGACTACATTTCGGAGGGTGTGTGCAACACAACCGCGCACATTGGAGAGGGAATAATTGGATGCGATTTCATATCAACAATTTTTCCAGCGGACGCGCGATATTCGCATCACACTCACACCCGCTCGCACGCACACACATACACACGAAAACACACGTAAATCAACAAACTTTTTCCCTTCGCTTTCCTTTTTTCAATTAAACTTTGAAATGTTGTTTTGTTTGGTTTATGTCCGTCGGTGATTTACATTTCAATGGGATCGGTTGACTGGTCGCTGAATCACTGGATGGATAACGTCACTGTTTGCGAAACGCATTGAGTTTACCGTTAGCATTTCAATTGTACGTTGCTGACGGTCGTAGCAGCTCTTTTCGAAATGGCTAAACTGTTGCACAACACAGTCGATATGGCTCAGATTTGGTGAGAGCTTTCTCCCTCTCTCTCCTTCTATGTTCGCCTCACACTTTCACCTTGTAAATCAATTGCGAATTAGATATTCAATTTGAATTCGTCCGCCATTGTCAATGCCATCACCATTGCCCATGTAATTTTCCATATTAACCGCAACACTTGCGAACCATCGTCTTGCCCGAACATGGTAAGCTTCTCGCGTCGCGACACAAACCAACCAAAAGTGAGATGGAATGAAGAAAAGCCAATGACCAAGAATTAGCGAGGCGAAAATGGCAGTTTACGTAAACGCACGGCAAAAACAAATTGGGTTCGCGAGCCCCAACACCATTTTCAAAATATTTTCATTATTTCCATAAATTATTTCGCCTGTAATTATGCTGTTACAAAGCACAAGCACAAACACACTGTCACACAGCCACAGACGCGTAGCGCGTACACCGCAAAGAATAAATGCCGTCCGTTAAATACCGGCCGAATGGATTTTGCGAGCGGAAAAAAATTTATGATAATATTTGAGTTGTTTTTCGATTCGGTCCTTTTGGAACAAGCAACTCAAGCAGAATTGCTGTGGATGGCTTCGGAACGGATGCTGTGTGTCCGCACGGCCCGCATCCAAGTCACTAAAGCGGTGGCTCTGCGAATGTGTTGATTTACCACCAACTGATTTCGGTCATCAAATCGCGTATTGAATAATTTGCTCCGTCGACCGCACACAATGAATTCCAAGCAACGACTGAATTCCGTTTTGGTCGTCGTTGCGTTATGTTTGTTGACCAAAGTGAAGGAATTGAATTTAATGAACGATGAATTCGTGCTGCGTCGGCTCACATGTGGCGAAGGGAAATCGGGTCGGGTGTGCATTGACGCAGGGGAAATTGTCAGCTTGGGGAAATTGAAGAAAGCTTCGCGTGTCGTGCGGTAGGTTGTGAATGCGCGGTTGCCAATTTTCCGTTTGAAAAGAACTCCTTTCGAAACGGAGAAATCTCGATTTATTTTGCTGTGCGCAATGCAGTCAGTTGACGAGCTTATTGCCGAAACAATGTTTCGCATATTATTCGTTCTCCCTTTGCTTGATGATGTTTGTCATCGATGATTATCTGGCGCTTCTCGGCTTACGCTAATGCCATCAGAGTATGAAGTGCAGTGTAAACAACCGCTACGCTTTTTCTGTTCCAATTGGCTTGGTGGAAATGCGCCATAAACGACGGACTCTGGGGAAACTGTCATATTTACTGTACGTCTCTTCCCCGAGATTCGTTTGAGATCGAATGGAAATCTTCATCCGAAACAATCTCATTCTCGTAACGGTTTTGAATAATGCATCAAATCATTCCGCTGGGAGCACAGAGACAAACACAGATGATAATCGCACCGCACCCACGCTTTCTCAATGTGACTTCAAATAAGAACGCAAGAGATTGCTGCCGAGTTGGTGCACACGTTCGAACGCTAAAAGAACGGTACGACAAACACACCGAACAATGAATGGACGCTCCTGAAGGAGGAAGTTTTCAACGGAATGTCAATAACTTTGAATATGAATCGCACAATGCGAGCATTATTTGTTGAAAGTAGCTCCACTTTATCATTTCTTTTCGAAATTCTTTTTGCGTTGTTTTTTGTCTTCTAGATCGTCCCCGCTCGCGTCACCCCGCGTTCTTCATACGCTACTCGCAAGCAAACCGATAAACGAAATATATTCAATTCAGCGATAATATTGAAATCAATTTAACTTGGTTTACGTTGCCACTTGAAAACTTTGCTTGCATGGATTTTCCACATTTCTCTCGAATTTCGATTTAGATTGGTTTGTTTTGCGGCGGATCCCGTTGGAGCGAATACGCTGCCAATCGATTTGGCATCGTCAAAGATGTCATTCAATTGCTTACTTTTGGGAGAGCTGGTTGATTGTTTTTGGTGCATTCGACTGTGGGTTGCCTTCGAATCCCCACCCAGAGCCCATCCCAGCAGTCTCGAAACGCTTTCTGTCGCTTTTCTTTTCATCGCAAAAATTAAAAAAACACAAGACATATCACATTTTCGTGGAAGAAACTTCGCATCAGAGACTTTGTCCCTCATTTTCTTTTCATTCCACTTCCCACTGATTGATTCTGCTGTGGCCTCGTCTGAGAAGGAATAACATCGCGAAAAAATGCACACATTTTTGAGCGCTGTTCGAATTTTTCTGCGAATTTTACGATATTTTTTCCAAGCTTTGAGCTGCCCTCTCGTTAGTCGGAGTCAAATTACGAATAACGTTGCATTCCAGATGAAATAATGGTCGGACATTTTTTGCTGTGTGGATATTTTTCCAATTAAGAGCAATGCATTGCATTGTTCCGCGGAATTTCAGTCGTTAGCTTGCGATTTTCGTTCGTGCTCACGTAATGCATCCCCATAAAAGAAAGACAAAGCACATAAAAGTCTTGCAAGTACCTTCACCAACCGTCCACCACCCTCCCGCAGGCCAGCAGACAGCCAACGCAGACATTGAACAAAGACCAAGCATTCGATTTTGTTTACAAATTCAAATTTTCCTTGTCGTCGACGGAGTCAATTTGTTCTTCATTTGATCTTATTCGGGAACTTTGATCAGACGGTATTGAATTGCTCGGGAATATCGGTGCAGCCATTTCCATCATAATTATCAACCCAATGTGATCAACTTTGTTGCAATTTCCCTGATGAATCCGATACTTTCTCAATCTCTACTCCGATTCTATTGCTTTCAAAAATGGAAAATTCGAATTGGATATTTCACTTTGATCATCGCATTTAATCTCGAAAATACCCTTGAAAAACATTTCCCGTGGAAAACACAGCACTCTTCTCGAATGGCATTCGAACGCATTCAACCGGAACAACAAAATGCATAACCGACATTTTCACCGTCGACGAAATGCAATGAACACCGGATCGGTATTCAAGGCAAGCGAACGAATGGAAAATCGGGAAAACACCAGCAACGAAATGAGAATAATTTATTTAGCATTTTTCAATGTAATTTTGAAAATTGCCACACGTGTGTTTTCGCCACGTCGCACACAGATTATTTTATTAAAATCTCGACTTAAATTGTGATAAATGCGAGACTAGTTGGACGGCAACGGTGAGCATCGGAAAGGGGTTTTCGAAACAATGGGCAACACAGCATTTGCCTTCCAGACCAGCCTGCCGCTCTTACGCTCTCATCTCACAGCATCCCATTCAATTCCATGGCCATTCCTCCGGCTGAATCGCAAGATAGCATTTCGCCATAAATAATATCGCGACAAATTTTACTTTTCCCTCTCCCACCCCCATCCATTTCTCTCTTAATAATTATTATTTAATTAAAAAAAAAATTGTTCATTTTCATATTTATTGCTTTGCCCAAGAAGATAAATTCGCCCCGAAACGATATGACAGAATGCCGTTAAAAATAGGAGAAACAGCCAAGCAAACGATTCTTCTTTTTATGGCTGCGTTTATGATTTCATTTTATGACTTTTGAATCGTTGCGATACCGTTAATCGCCTGAATGAATAATGGCTTATCATCTGATCGTTTGAGATGATATAGACGGTAATAAAAGGTAGGGCGTGGGCGCAACGAAGCTACCGTATTTCGGGATAAAATCAACAATAATACCGTATTCGTTCTCTTTATCCTCTCTGTTGCTTTGACTTTGCCCAACGTGGAGGCCACTGATTGAATTGACGCTCTAAAAAGCATTCCAATAATTAAGCTTCTGTTTTATTTTCATTTATTTTTTTGTATTTCGACGACAGGTTTAATTAATTGCAGAAGGGATTTTGACGTATCTCTCTGTGTGTCTGCGATTTGTACCACTGTGAGTGTGTATGGCTGTGCATCTGTTTATGTCTGCATGTCTGCCAGTGAATGTGATTCGACAATTCGATAGAATCCTCCCGAACAATTATGAAATTGAACTAATTTCCTTGCGAAAATGCCATGTTCGCGTTAATTAGCCAAACGTTAATGAAATCTACAAACTGCAAAAGAGGTTAAAGTGTGGCAAATGAGGATTTGATGATTTTCATGCGCTGCAGAATAATTAACAGAAAATGTAATCAACATTCAAATGGGAAACCACGAAACCATTCCAAACTTGGAATATTTTCGCTTTTGCCAAATGGAAAGTCTCAAAATCAACAGAAATCAAACGAAATTGTATCGAAAACAAATCTTCAATTCAATTAGAGCTGTGCTCCAAATCGATATTCGAAACAGCAAATTGTCGAACACGTTCGATTTCCGTCAAATATTCGGTCGGGATGTGTGCACGAGAGCCCGCAATGGGAATCGATAACAATCCGATATGTTGAACCGTTTGGATTCGGCTTGTACGTCGATTTCATCAATATTACATAATCCCAACAGGCGAACGGAGGCCAGACAATGGCCTGTGTCGGGTGCACAGTCGTCGGCCGTGTGTCAACATATGTTGGACAATTTTTGTCCGGAAAGAACGTCGCTTTTTGTCGGTTGGCCACCAACCTGCCAAACACATTGTACCGCATCGAAACAATGGCCAGTCGAATGTTTGTTTGGATGAACGAACGCACTACCGGATTTTCCAACGCCATTCAAATTCGACCCATCGAAAATGCATGTTTGGAGAACTTTTGTTTGGCCGGTTTTATGAGCGCCACAGCACATAATGGCTGTTTGATGCTTCGATCTCGTCTGTCATACGTTTTCAGCATGGCGTACACACATTCGCTTTGACCGCATTTTATGTAATTGAATTGGGAAAAGTTACGTAAGCCATGGCTTTTCCGGATAACCTCGTGTTTGAGCCACTTTCGAGGCGATTCCCGACGCAAAGCAGAGTGTGTGTGTGTGTGTTTGTGTGTGTGGCGAAGGCCTTGCCTATTCCCGCAAGCCCATCGCCATTCATCCATCGGGATACCCAGCAGCGCGTTAATCCCTCAAAATAAAGAACGTGTTTCGTCACTCAAACATCATCGCGCACGTTACTTTCTGACATCAAAACGTGAATGAAACAAATTCAAAAGTCCATATTCTGTTGTTGATGTTTGCATTTCGGTCGCTTATCAGCTCTGCGGGCTTGTTCCAGTTTCTTTGCAACGCGAACAAATTGGCTGAAATGAATTAATTCGCGACGAACTTTTAATCTGAAACGATAAGAAACATATTTGTGCACAGACGAGATACGTCGACCGAGAAAGTAAACGGGTTTGCCTTGCAATGGCTTTACTGTACCTCAATTTGACATTCGTTAACGATAAACCCAACGACCTACGCAATGTGATTACCCAACCATTCGATGAAATCTATTTCGGATTATTTCGGATTCCAGAATGTATTCTGTTGTTTGCTCTCGTGGTAGCGGCTTGTGGTTCTTTGGGAAAAACAATCCAAGACTCTCGAGTGGAGTTTCGCACAAGTAGACAGTTTGGAAGGAAAATGAAGATTTGTTTGCCACTTTTGATAATCGCTATTCTCGCTGCGGTCGGTTCAACCGTGGGTAAGTTGGTCGTCCTGTTGGCGTCTTATGTCCTACTCACAAGTGGTTCGTTTCTTTTTGTTAGTTGCCGATGAGACGGAGAACTGTATCTCGCACGGTAGGTCATCAATTTTGGCAAATGAAAAATTGACTTGAAGAGCACTTCGAGACGGTCATCGAAGCGAAATCATTCTCATTTTCGACATTCTTCCAGATGGCGAATGTACCGGAGGTCAAAGCAGTCAAGGAAACTGTTGTGCACGTTTGATTTGTCGCAAAGACAGTCCATCTGCGGAAAGGGGACAGTGTAAATACATCGCACGTGTTTGGTTTGAGAAAGCAGCCAGCACATTTTCCATACGCCCATTTTAATTATTACGCAGTCTTTCATTGCACAGGAAGGGTTTAGAATTTAATTACTGTATTGTATACAACGACGAAATCGTCGACCGAATCGTTTATTATTTACTCGCGAAACCACTCAACAATCGCATTAAAAGCTTTACCGCAACAAACGGTATATAATTGTAGGCGCAAGACACACTTGACGAATGGGTTTTTCTCTTCTGTTCTGTTTCTTTCTGTTTCGAGCCGTTTGACAATGTTCAAGTCAACATATTCTGACTTTTAACATTCGGAGAAAATTCAAATATTCGAACAAGCAGCATTGTGATGCATTCGGTGCCCTATCGAAGATCGCGATCAACAACGATTACATGAGGCTTTCACAAATGCTGACCGCAGATATCGTGTGGACATGGACGCACCATGTGCTAGCCAGTGCTATTTGGTATTGACTGGAAAACTAACTGGAGGATGGATCGCCAGGTGACTGCTCAGGCTCTTACTGCCATAAAAAAGACCCGAGCCGGGCCGAGGGACGTTGCTACTACTACACTCAGCACTGATTGACCACTCTCGTGGCATTTATGCTGATATTTTTATCTCTCTTTCTCCTTCTTTTCATAACACGTGTTATTCAATTAGCGGAATAAATTTAACCGCAAGCTTGCAACTCTAGACCAAAGATTCAAAGAGAATGATTAATGATTGCGAATGGTCTGAGTGATGACGGAGCTCGAACGAGTCGAGTGTTTTTATTTCTGCGCCAGAATTCGAGAAAAAATGAATGTTGAAAAGGCTCGAGGTGAGAAAGTCATCTTTTAATGAAGGGCTTGACGAGATATCGACTTATCATACATTTAAGATTCAACTAACTCAGAATGTGATGCTGCCAGCATCTGCTTCCGAAGCTTCCCATTTTGATTTATTTGCATCTTCATTTTAAGTGTAGACAATCAATCCTATTAAGTACTTTCTCCAAAAACTGCACGCTTTTAGGCGCAAAATGAGCCACACGCACAAGTGTTATATCACTTTGTTTTCGCCGAACCGTTGTCATTTTGTAAACACTTGATCCAAGAAAAAAAGCAAATTTCTTTTTTTAGACCAATATTTATTCAAACATTCCGAATGGCACCTCGTGACGCCTAGGACTGAATCCAATGAAATGGGCTCTGATTACGTCACATCAATCGACAAGCATCAATCAAATAGCATCAATCAACTTCGATAATAATTTCTTTTCAATTGGAAATCGCCAATTTACATCAAACATGAATATGAATTCATCGAAACAAACCGAAGGCCATTTTAACGGCTCCATGACGACGATAGAACGTTGCGCTGAATCACTCTTGTTTTTGTTGATCACTTTTGAATAAAAAGATAAATTCGGGGAATTTCCCTCGAGAAATTTTCCAGATGATATCTGTGATAACGAAATCGTATTTAAGCGATTCGAATCTAGAGTGCTAATCACAGTACAAGTGGGATCTTAGTTAAGCCGAGTCAATTCTTGTGAATCCATTCTTGAAAATAACAAAAAAAAATTTAAAAATAACCAAAGTGCTTTTGAAGAGAACTTTTATAGATTTGTTGTTGATTCGATTCGATAAAATGAAAATTTCATTTGCTTTTGTGCTCATCGCCTTCATTGCCATGCATGCAATGATGATCGGTAAGTAGCGAGGCGTAGATTACCTTTCAAAATGGGTTTAAATCAATGAGAAATCTTCTAGATGTGGCCCAAGCTTGCGTCAAACATGGTACGTAAACAGCGATACACGCATTTTTCTGTCAGTTCACAAAAACAAAGAGATTAACTGAAATCAATCGTTCGCGTAGATGGTGCCTGCAGAGGAGCTCATGGTTCACCTGGAAACTGTTGCCCTGGCACATATTGCCACAAGAATAATCCAACTTGGGCCGAAGGACGTTGCTACTACTACACTCAACACTGATGGACCATCCTATGCTCTTTCTCTATTTCTCTATTTCACATTTCCATAACACGTGTTATTTATTCTACTTCAATAAAATTTCTTGCAAATTTGCAATTTTAGTCAAAAGCACCAGAAACTGTTTGCAATAACCGATGATTTGGAATGGATTATGATCCGGTTTGGCTCGGAGGGCAGCAGAGGCTTCACGCCAATTGAGATGTTTCATTTTGTCAGAGCCTGAGGAGGGGAACTAACGCGTGTTGTAAAGCATCAAATTGTCGTCCAATTTGCGTGACATCTGTCGCCTTTCAGGCTGAATGCTGCACTGACATCGGTTCTATTATAATAACGTTCTATTAACGCTTCAAACGACTGAATCCATTTGAATTATCACGTACTTTTCGTCACTTAACCCAAACGCCGGGACTCTCCCAGCTCCTTCCAAGCAATTTTTCACTGCTAACCAACCGTTCCTACTAACGTTTCAGGAATGCTTTAATTAATGTTCGATAATCTATTTTGCAATTTACACAAATAAATCGATTAAGATTCTTCACTCTGTCGAGCACAAGACCACAATGAGATCGATAGCGAACTCCCATTGAAATGGGATACAATTGAACTTTGGCGATATTCCGGTCGTTTGGCGCAAAACCGAGCGATTGTTTAATTTATTGGTTGCGGCTTCCATCGATTCTTTCCAACGTTTTAATTACATTCGGTCCTTTGTCTGCTCATCAATTTGGTAATGAATTTATGTGAAGCGACACGCATCCCTCTCCGCGTTGACGTGGCAAATCATTTTCGGAAATTCAATATGAATTTTCCATGCGAGTTTCCACAAATCACCGCGAGGCTTTAACCCAACTTTTCGCACCAGACAATTCTGCCCGAAATGAAACACAGATTCGAGGGAAAGTCTCTTATTGTTCTGGCGAAAGAAGAAATTTTATTCACAACATGCATTTCACATTTTGCGCAATTCGCTTGAAGATGAAAAAAGAATTAAATTTATGAAAAATTAACAAAAAAAAAAACGAAGAGTAAAAAGATTCAACTTTTCTGCAAACAAAGCTAGTTTTCAACTTTTCACAAGCAATGAAATAAATTATTCGCATTTAAGTGTGAATTTTTCATCTTCCGTGACGAAAATAAAAGTTTTTTTTTTAAAAGCTCACGGGAACGTGGCAAATGTCACGAGCTGTACAGATATACCGGTGACATCGAATCCCTGCCGTGACTTATCCGCTTGCTCAGTCGAAAGTGCAGCCTTTGGATTCTACCTCGAGGTCTGCTTTCGAGGCCCAAACCTCTCAAATTCGAATCGTTTTTATGCATCCGAGTCTTTCAACCCCTTGGAAGGCTTCGGAGCCATATTCGAGCCAACCCCACCGCGAGCTTTACCGCCTCGTTGATGTTCATTTGAATTTCTCGGCGATGTAAAAATTGCAATTAAATATTTTTCGCGGTGGTATTGTTAACGAGGTGCTGATGCTGCGACGCGTGAACGTCTCGTTTTCCACGTTCACTTTTTTCAGAAGCCAGTGCAACGGTCGCGTAGTCGCTGCAGCCCACAAATCACGAATTCAATGAGAACCTCAATTCGAGAACCAGATGACATTTCCGGATGTTTGGATTATTTTTTCATTACAAACAAAATCCACACTTGACGTGGAAGCACTCCGGCCCACCGACGGCAAAACATCAGCCAAGTCGTTCATCAAAACTGAATAATATAAACGCGAATAAATCAAAACCCAACAAAATCCCGAATAATCCGAAAAATTCGAGTTGAACATTTTTTTTTACAAATTCATTTCTTCATTGGCTGTTGTTCCGTTTCTCGTTTCGGGCACTGACATTTCCTCGGCTACACTCTATTTTTATTGCAGATACATGCGTTTAGAGAGGCAGCCAGAGGATCCATTCGAATATATTACAACACAATGGGACAATATCGTGGCGAATATATCAAAAATGTCAACAATATTAAATGATTAATGTTTAAAATACGAACACAGAGGAGGGGAGTATGGGAAGACAGGGCGATAGAGCGGGATAAAGAGAGAAAGAGTTTGCACGGCTTTCCAACAATGTCCCGTTTTCGATTTGATCGCGTCGTATTGCCTCCTCGCACCCGGTCGACGTATCCAGTACCCGTACACAATTCGACATTAGCATACAACGCAACGCAAAACGTAAATTCAGAAACAATACACAGCAATATCACCGTGGAGCAAACAGCGCGTTGGCACAGGGCGTCAGAGTGTAACATATGTATGATGACTCTATACCCGAGCCTGAACCACCGTTCGTGCACCAATCTCACGACAATTCACTGTGTTTGTTCATCAAATAAGCTCCTTCTCGAACAGCAACTGCCTCATTTCCTCGGGTGGCTTCACGGAGGACCTCCGATCACACCAATTTACCGAACGACAATCGAATCGAACGATTCAAACCCGTAAACCACTTGCCGACTGGCGCACAAACCCGAAACCCCGTTCTACACCACAGTTGCCTGCTTACGTATTTCGTATGCATAACCGTTACAATGTTGAACAATTTACAAAATGTAAAATAAACTGCAGGGAAAAATAAAGAGAAAAAAAAATCCTTTTTCCCAGCTCCTGCTGAAAGTTAACCGACAAGACGGCTCACCGGAGGAAATAAACGGCCAAGAAGTAAAAGGTGAGGGAGCCGAGAGAATGGAGAAAGATAAAAGAAATGCCAATCACCAATTCGTGGCACGTACGATAATGTAATATCATATTTTTTCGATAAAATACAAAAAAAAAAAAACTAAATTTTCGCACGTTTATCAAACATTATTTTATTTGGATGCCTTGTGTGCTGTTGCCGGTGGTTGGTTCTGCTTTTCCCGTTCGACGTGCGCTTGGGCCCGGAACGGAAATGCTCCATCGATGGGAGGCCCATTCGAATTTTGTGTCGAATTGAATTTTCGAGAATTGGCGACGATGACGAAGGACACATTTCGCTGGATTTGGTATTCGTGGGCGAATCGATTTCCAATTGGCCGCCTCGAATGTCGTCTCTCCGACATCTACCGCTAACGAGGCGCTTCCCATTGTTTCAGGCGACCAATGGCCATAACTAATGTCACTTGCGGTGCAATTTTTCACCCAAGTGAGAAGGACGTTGACAGTGGAAATTGCGAAAATCCATTGGAGGTCACGGGGAAATTCTATTTTCTTCCATTTTCATCATGACCTCGCTTAGAAAATGCAAAAAAGAACAACAAGAAAAATCATATTCGCAAATTCGCCTTTTATTTCCCGTTGCCATGGCATTAATTTGTCGCAACCAACGACGAGAACAAATAAACAAATAATC
>JANSTV010059955.1:0-12192 GCA_027564135.1 Lestremia cinerea | reverse complement strand
GAAAACAATTTGATTTTCCATGTGTTTTTTTCTTTTTTTTTTTTCTTAAATTTTTTTTTTTTTAAAAACAAAATTTTTTTTTCTTTTAAAAGATTGTGTCGTTTATTTCCAAAACATAAAAAAAAAAAAAATAAATAAAATCGCTCAAAAAATCGAGAAAGAACCCCAAAAAATCTACTTGTCTTCGAATTCACGGCCATTGGCGTGGAATTTCAAATGAAAATGATGGAAATCAACTCGTTCGCCTTTGTCCAATTTCTCGCGGAGCTTTGTGCATTTCGGTGAATCCGTTTGTTGGTCCTTTGGACATGCTTTTGTGAATTCACGCCAGATGCAGTAGCTGAACTTGAGACTGGCCGAATTGCACTTTTTCAAATCGACTTCGGAACGGGCAGTTGGCTCCTTCTTCAAAGCGTCTTTCGTTTCAGCGAAACATTTCGTTGCGGTTTCGTCGGCAATGAGCTTGTGATGCTCAGTCGCACTAATCTCCAGGATGTGGCGGCGCATGGCGTCTTCGAGAATGTTGCCATCGGCGTCAATCTGGGTGGGAGGGAAACACATGCATTAGTGGATCGAAATTTGACGAAACTTGAACGGGTTCAACTCACAATATTCAATTTACGGGCGACGCATTGGGTGACGCATACGAAATCCTCCTTTGTTTTGTTGACTTTGTCGCAAGAGAACATGTCGAAGGTGGGCTCCTCCACTTCTGTCAAAAGGGCAATTTTGAGTAAACCGCGGCATTTTCACCATCGCAAGTGACTTACTCTTGTTCTCCTTCAGCTCCTGGAAGCATTGCTTCTTCAAATCCTTGAATTTATCGTGATTCGGGTCTGGGGTGTTGTCATTGCAGCACTTGTTGAAGTGACTGAAAGGGAAGCGAATGAATATCGATCTCGCTCACTCGCTCACTCAACAAGTCAAAACCTACTTTTTATTCTTCTCTTTCTTCTCTTTGCATTTCTTGTCCTCGTCATTCTTCTCGGAGATATCAGCATCCCGCTTGTAACGATACGTCTCGTGTTCATGCAACTCTCCCAATTCCCGCATGATGATCTCATCTGAAAAATCATTCCTTTGTCAAATCGTTTCGTTGAGTTTCTCAGAGGACCACCGGTAGCTGGTACAAATATCCGGTGCCACATTCAAACGCAACAACAACGCACTTACTGTAGTCGGAATCTTTGAAATCGTATGACGAGACGACAGCAATCACAGCCAACACGCTAAACGCGGCCACAAAATATTCCATCGTTTTATGCATTTTCTTTTCTTCTCACAAGAGCTCAACACTCGGACACAAACTTGTCAAACTTGCCAAAGCGAACTGGACTGACTGTTCTAAACAGAAACATTCACCGTTTATATAGCTCTGCAGAACCGTTGTGAATAGCCCTTTCCGTGTCTCTCCGTTTCGGTCAAACCGGTGGAATGGAGAACCAACAACAACAGCACACAAACACAATCCATTCCGATCACTGCGGCGATAATTTTTTATTCTTTCCATCTCATCGAAATGCCGTACGATCGGCAATTTGATGAAAAATTTCACAAAATAAATCATCGGCCAACACCAATCATAGATGATTGCTGGTTGATGTCGATGGCACCGGCAATCGGGCGATCCATTTAGCAAAGCGATTAGGTGTTTAAACCTAGACCTAGACAAGTTCCCATTTGACAGTGCCCCGCACACATCGACAATGCCGGCAACGCACGAAAGAGAGGAGAGAAAAAAAAACAACCGTCGTCAGCAATCGATCGAGACACGCGAGATTGTGGCGATCGCGAGACAGCCAGAATGAAACAAGGGGCAAAACGATCAGTGATGGAATGGTTAAACACCGTTCAACGATTCACCGAGCTGGGGTCGCTAGACGCAGATCCACCAGTCTGACTCGCCTTGCAGGCTGCTGCATCGAAAAACGATCGCAGAAATTTCCTTTAATGATCGCAGTTCGAGGCAGATCGTGGCGGCACCGAAGTCTTGATCGATTCATCAACTGTCAACGGGGGAATCACTCACTCGCAAAGGCCTCAAGCCCGTCGAGAGGCTGTCTAGATTTAAACACTCTGGTGTGAGATTGTTAACCGGTCATTAAACCATTCCGCCGTAGATTCGAATCAAATCAAAATGCAAAACAGCCAATCAGTCATGATCGCCACGCATAAACAAACCAACTGGTTAATCCGGGACATTTCTCGCTTGAATTTTTTTTTTTTTTTTTTTTGCACGGGCGTTCGTTACAAATTTTGCAACTCATCCAAAATGATTGGAGGGCAAAAAATGACCCACTTCGCAAATGAACGAACCGTTAATTGAGGTTTGGGGAAATTGCATGATTTCCCAATGATTTTTTGTTGTTTGTTTTTGTTTTGTTCGACGATCGATAAACTGCACTTGGTGTGGTTGGCGTGGCCGGTGTGTCGCATTCATGTCGTGCCGGCGTTTATTATCGTCATTCATTCCGGCAGATCGGTCGTGTGTCACACTCGATTTCGATTCTTGTCCGGGAATCACCGTTTGCCTCGTCCAAATCCAGTTTCAATCCGAAAACGATCTCCAAAGCAGAAAAAAGGCAAGAAAGCAAAAAAAAAAAAAAACAAATCCAATCGAGCCGAACCGTTAGTCGAAATTGAAATGGTTGTGCGGTCGCCATCTCAATCATCAGCCGGCTGATATGCTAATTGGACGACGTATCGACGATCGATTCCACTGCGAATTGGCAAAATTACTTTTGCGCTCGATCGCTCTGTGTGATTCGGAGTCGTTTGTGGGCATTCCGTTTTGGCGTCGAAGCTCCGCGACCATTCTCTCGAAGCGCATCGCTTCCAAAGCGACGATCAATCGGTGGCACGCATCAAACTGATCGGCTACGCTGATAATCATCGACATCACAGGTTTACAACCGTGAACAAAAGCAAAAAACCGCTCACCCAACAAAAACATCGACATCACTCGAGTGCGACAAATCGAATGAGAAAAAAGCGAGCGGCGATCGCCGAACAAATCCGTCAACACATTCGACAGTCTGTCGATAGATTTGACCAAATCAAACAGTTTGCCGTCGAGTGTGTTTCACGTGTATAATGGGGGCAATTAACGCTTGAACCGTGTTTCGTTTCTTGTTCTCTTTTTTTCTCATTTTTTCTCTCTTTTTTTCTCTACTTTTTTTCTCTCTCTTTTTTCAATTCACGAATTGCGCAATAATCATCAGAGATAATGAATGTCCAATAAAAGCAAATGGGTGCATAATTGCTGCCTGGAAATATTCCACACGAAAAACACTTACACACACACACACACACACACACACTCACACACACGCAAACACATTGTTTTGCATAATCCACACGGTTTTAACTTAATCCGTTTTTCGGCCAGCATCGTTTTTGCGATCGTCAAAGCGAAACAGCGTAATGTCGATGCCTGTAGGCAAAACCAAACAAAACGAAAGAGACAAAAAATGTCAACATTTTTTCACCGAAATTCTGCATTTAATTTGCAGTTGGTTGCGTTCCTTCGATTCGCTCAAGTTAATTACTTAATAAGGGGCATTCGATTTGTTTTTGGCGTCCAGTTGGCTCCTCGTGCTGTCCGCGAGAGAAAGAGATGGAGAGAGCCGCAATTGATGAGCAACAATCAGCTCGCTCAAGTCATCGATGCGTGCTGAGGGAGTTGCGCGACACAAAAGCTCGGCTCGTAATAGTTTTCCATCTGAAATGATGTGATGTTGAAATCGAATGGTTTGTTGCGGCAAAAAAAAGCGAAGGAAAAAAAGTAGTCGCATTTCCTCTCCACAGATTCTCCATCAGCCATAATATAAATGCGGATCACATTGAATGGCCAACACACTGCAACTCTGGCATTCAAACCGTCGATCGAATGAAGAGAGTTTCCTCGCAAAAGTTTGAGTAGTTTCGTTTCTGTGACAAACGCGACGTGAAAACATGACCGGGACAGTGGTTGGACGCTTGATGACAGTGCTGTTGTGTGCGCATGTGATTAACGGACAGAGTGGATCGGCAGATATTTTGTGAGGAAGAGTTTTTACGGTTATTTTGATTGTTGTGGGATTGACTGATGAGGAACTCTTTGCAGAATATTCGCTTCGACGGGGGTGGAGAGGATCACACCACCGGGATCTGGAGCTTCGGCGCCGTCGGGACCGTCTGGGCCATCGGGTGGATTCGGAGGACTATCACCGCCATCAGGACCACCTGGAGCACCTGGAGCACCTGGAGCCCCTGGAGTACCGGGAGCACCTCCACAACAGCCCCCACCTGGAGCTCCCGGTTTGCCCTTCAATCTTCCAAACAACTAACCTTCGAATTATCGACTCCAACGAATAACCAGTTCCTAATCCACCATCACCGATGTGCCCTGCGCAATCCACACTAGCACCTGTTCTGAACTATGTTCAAAATGGTTAGCATTGACTAAATATAGAATTTGAATAAAAAAATATTTAATTGTTTTGCGTTTTATTTTCCACGTGTTTATAGCTTGTTGTGTAATGCTGTTCGATTTCATAAATGCTCAATCACACAACGTCCAATCAAGTTGTTGAGACGTCATCACGATCCGGTGTTTTATCACCATCTGGCAATAAATTAGCCGATTGTTATCGTTTATCACGATCGCCACCGACCTGCATCCACTCGAGCGTTTGCACAGACGAAAACAAATGAAAATAATTTGTGTCAAATACGCGCGCTGATAGCACTTTGACTCGTTTCATTTTTCGAATACAAAAAAATTCATACTCAAATCGTTGTGAACTGTTTGTGAGTCAGGTCGTCGCAATGTGGATTTTGTGCGAGCTAGCGTTGATTGCAGCGGTTATTGTGGGTGATGTGAACCATGTGCTTGGTGATACAGCGACGGTAATTGAAACTGATGCAATTGATTAATCAAATAATTGATGTGATTTTTCATCCAATAATTTGCATGAAAGTTTAGATGTCACCGATGACGGAAAGCTCAATGTTGACGGTCACCGATACAAAAATAAATAAACAGTTGACGGATCGACAAGACGGTCAAAGTGTCGGATCAGTGCCACCTGTCGTCGATCTACCAGAGCTAGGACGGTTGAGAGGTTCAACGACACGCAGCGCGTTCACTAACAAATTGATTTATCAGTTTCAAGGTGTGAATTATGCGGAATCACCCGGTGGATCTAGCCGTTTCAAGGTCAGCTGCAATTAGTGGATTTGAACGAGTATTTCTGACAGTTTCTTTGTAGGCACCCGTTCCAGTCAAACCATGGGATGACATTCGAAACGCAACCGAGCTTGGACGGGAATGTCCAATTTTGAAGAAATTGTTGGAAATCCCTGAGGCTGACCGTAAGAAACAGGACATTGAAGACTGTTTGACCTTGAACGTGTATTCCGGTGATGTACGTGTCACGCATGCGTTGATCAACAACAGCTCAAGCATTCGTTTCTCTTGCAGTTGAACAAAACGAAAAATGTGCCAGTGATGTTTTGGGTGCATGGCGGTGGGTTCTACGAGGGATCTGCCCGTCACTTCACCCCCGAATACCTGCTGGAAAAGGAGATAGTCCTCGTGGTGGTGCAGTATCGACTCGATGCTTTGGGCTTCCTCTCCACCCTCTCCGATGAAATACCCGGCAATGCGGCCCTCCTTGATTTGATATTGGCCTTGAAATGGATTCAGCGAAACATCGTTAATTTTGGCGGTGATCCCGATCAAGTCACCGTTTTCGGACAATCCGCCGGTGCCGTATTAATCTCTGCATTGGCAATTAGTCCAGAAGTTCCAAGGGATTTGTTTCAGCGAGTCATCATTCAATCCGGTTCGATTTTATCACCGTGGAGTTACGATGTGAACGCCATCCGGAATTCTTATGACATTGGCCGAAGGGCAGGGCTGCCAACCAATCTAACTCTGCACGAGTTGAACAAGGCTTTTGTAGAAATGGATATTATGGTGCTTTTGCAAGCTTCGCAAGATCATGATATGACTGGAGCGGTGAATGGATTAAACACCGTCGGTGGTCGGCGTATTACAATCGGTGGACCGACGAAGCTCTTTCCAACGACACCGGATGAAATCAGCAAGAGTGGCGGAAATCGGCGGGACTTGGAAATGATGATTGGCGCTACGAAAAATGATGGATCGTTCGTTGCTGCAAGTAAGTGCCGGGAATGACGTTGGAGTGATAAGCTAATTAACCGGACCCCCTTCCCCAGTTATGTATGACATTTTGGAGGCTCAAGGGTTGCTCACCAACGTGACCTTCATCCAGAACGATATGATTGAATTTGTGATGAAAGTGATGGGCATCAAAGACCAGTCTGGAACAGTTAGCGCGTTGGCCTTGCAAGTGTTTTGGTCGCAAAATCAAGTTTTGAGCGGAGATTTGAAGCAGTTGCTCAACGGGTTGATTGATGTAGGTCGATTTGATTTGAGTTTCCCCTCAAGCATTGAAGACTCTCGCTACAGTTTCTTACAGTGACAACCTTCAAAGGTCCTGTCCTGCGCACTGCCCAAGCGAATGCTCGATACAATGCCAATCACACGTTTTTGTACACCTTCGACTATGCTGGACAACACACGCGCTTTGGTTACGGCGCAGACTTCTCCAAATACCCCTTTGGGGGTGGCGTTCACCATTCAGACGACTACATTTATCTGTTTCCGCTTCCGTTCGGGCCCAATGATTTGAACGAACAAGACACCGAAATGGTTCATCAGATGGTCAATTTGTGGACGTCGTTTGCAATGCATGGCGAGCCAGAAATTACTCAGAAGAACGCAAAAGCGAAGAAGTGGAAACCGCTGACAAGTAAGGGGAGGGGTGGAGGATCTCACAAGATCTACCTTCTGATTCACTATGATCCTTTTCGCAGGACTCACCGGGCCATACTTGCACATCGACAAGGTCATCAGTTTGGGAGAGAATTTTATTGATGAATTCACGGTGACGGAGCGAGAGGCCAACAGCAGGTGGGTTGTCAACCGTTTCCTTTCGAAATCATATCACTTTTTCAAACCCCGCTTCAGTTTCAGAATGATTCAATCGACGTTGCTGGTCATTCTGAGCACTTTCCTGGCCATTTGCACGCACATTTTCATGCAAAACTAAGACACAAACCATTCAGCTCCTCTTTCAACCATCATCCGGCGTCTCCACTTGAGGTTTAACATTCAACTATCTTCCACAACACGATCCACACGCAATATTCCACTTCTAATATTATCATTTTGAACGAAAAGAAATACATTGGAAGATACTCAATTTTGTTGTTTCATTTTCAAATGCTCAAAACCTTCCACGTTGATGTTCGAAGACATGATTCCAACTGTATTCACCCCCCCATACCACCACTCAAGCGCCAGCGTTAGTCTCCTGAAAGTTGCTCCCATTATTCTCTTTGACATTACCATTTTCATTCAAGAATTTTCTTTGCGTTTGCAAATTAAATGAAAAAGAAGAGGAAAAAACAGGAGAAAGAGGATAATGGAAATTGAATTTGGTCGCAAAGAAAAAGAAAAAGAAAAAGAAAAAAAGAGAAAAAATAAATAAATAAAACGTCGGTTCAGCTATCGACATAATCCAAGCTGAAAATTCTTGAATAAACGAAGAATAAAAAGAAAATGATTTGCGAAATAATTGATTGAATTGACATTCTCTCCTCCAGCTATAGCTCTCTCGCTCTGCAATTCATTTTATTTTTCTGGTTTCATTCTTTCTCAATTTTCATTTTTGATTTTGCATTTCTCCCAATTTTCTTTTCATTTCAAACAATTTTCCTTTCATTCCGCCACCGAATCTGTGTGGTGCCGGCTACGATTTTCCGCGCGGTGTGTATTTAACACATGACATTGATTGCTGGTGAATGGTGACTGCTACGCAGTGTGAGTGTGAATGCGCTAGCAGACAAACTGCAAGAAAACGACAGCCAAACACTTTAGCGCGCCCAGGTGTGAATGGCGGGGCCTAGCAAAATAGCGTACACATCGGAAAAACTGTCATGAATTCACATCGAATGGTAATTTTTGCACGAATTTTTTTTGTCGTTGTTGTTGTTGGTTTCATTCTTCCTTTATCGAACACCGTCGAACAACCCTCTGTTGTGACACCGCACATAATGGGCGCCGCATTGAATCCCACCACTCTCCGATGGTGGTGACGACCGTGTTGGGTTATTTGGTAATGGCGCTGTCTCGCAGCCTCTCTCATTGAATCGACTAAACGGTTCTGAAAGGATTAATTTAATTTTCATTTAAATTTCAATTCAAATCAATTTGCACAACATAATAGCCCAGCCACTGGGACGATGGTGTGAGGTCGATGCTTGATGTCGATGGTTGATGCGAGCCGATACACAACGCTTTTCCCCATTCATCGCTCTTTCTCTATTTATTTCTCTCTCTCTTTATCTTTCTCTATCTCCCTCTCTCCCTCTCTCGCGCCCTCCCAAGAGACTTTAATTGTGAACTTAACTTTTCGCGCAAAAATAATTCTGTTGACAAAGTCTAATTGACTGCGATGCGGTTGACTGTTGGAAAGAATTGAATCCGCGCGGCGATGATTCAAGTGGCCATTCTGAGCTGACATTGTGTTAATTAGTCTATCAAAACGTTGATTTAGCTGTTTGAGATGATGTTTGAAATGAAAAGTCAATTAACTTGTTCCGAATTTCCATTCAATTAATCGACAAATCGACGATTCTTCGTCTCTGAATCACTCAGTCTCCCGGCCACGATTTTAGTCCAAGTCGAAGCAAACCCATGCGGGAGTCATCGAGAGACTCCAAAGTGAATGTTTCAACGAAGATACGAGATTCTATGTTGAAACACATCAATCGCAAAGCAAACAACGCCAAATGATTGTGCCAACAATGGCAAAGAGGATGTTGTTAATGTGACAAACGATATGACGACAAAATAAAAACGGGAATAAATTTATGGATTCTGATAATGGCTTTGGTTATTGTTATGACTTATGAGTTCCCTCATTTACGAATTGTTATGATAATTTTTATGTGCTGTAACTGTGGATTAAGGGATGCTTGTGTGTTGGTGTGCCTAAGATGGATGCCATTCCGGAATGGAAATGGTGACCATTTCGTAGCGAATAGAAGAATCGAGAGGAAATTGAAGTATTGTGTAATGTCATTCGCGATGTCCATGCGGCACGCGACTCACTGTTAGACGGTCGGAGGAGGTCTCCGGGATTGTCGAAAGGGTTGATGGTCGACCGGATGTTGGTCATAATTCAACGCATCTCGGGGTTGATTAACGTCCATTAGCACTTTGCTCAAGAGACTCAGTCGCACGTTACTTGGCCGAATGCAATATGAATATCGTCCAAAGAAACAGAAACGTGACATTTCACCCAAGCGAATCATTCACCGAAATGGTTTCATTTCGTTAATTTTTCAACCCTTGAACAGCCTCCCTTGAAACCTTCCAGCGTCAATTACAATCGATGAGAATTTCTTTAATTCTTACAGTTGGAACAATCCACCGTTATGAATAGCTGTAATTAGTCACGTAAAAACAACGCACGTTATTAATTGTCAACAATATAACGGTACTTTGATTGGGTTTTGACGTCAATTCGAGGCTGTCGACGAAGACATCTTTGATTTTGAAATGAAATCTCGCCGATGAAATGCTTCGACTAGCAACACCATTGGAAATCTCGCCGGTTAATTTTCTGCTCAAACGTTTGCCCTTCAACATTTTCGTGTTCGCATGCACACGAAGCCCTACATCATTTCCACCGTCTCTCTGTCGATTTCAATGGAAATTGAGAAAATTTAATCAATTAAAAGCGTTCAACACAATTCTCAAAAGAGTAATTTTCGTAAAACGAATTCACCGGGCACACGGGCACAAACGTTGACAAACAGACAAATCGTGCTGGCAGCCCAGAAAAAGTTCATTTCATTTGTCGTATGTGAACGTCGGTACGGTTACACTGATGACAATGGGCGCTTTGAAATTTATTTAATGCGACCGACGTGTCATTGTGTGGGTGTGCGCACGCCATAAAACACTCTTGCTCATTCCTCATTCGGCCGCATCGAATCGATTTTGATTTTAAAGGAAAGAAGCCACTTCACTTCCACCATCGACAAAGTGGTCTGTGTGATGAGGTGGGGGGTGCAGGGGTATTGATGTACCGATCGGAGGAGCAATGAGAGAAAAATCGCCCATTCGGACTGAAATCGAGGACAATCCATTCACCGATGAATACCAAATGACATGTCGAACAACGGACGATTCACCCGATCGACAAAAGGACGAAAGGAAAAGAAATGAATCCCAGCGAAAGGGTTGAATTTTTCGAATGGCCGGTATCCACCTTTGATATCCCCCCCGCACCTGTTGTCAATTGTTGAAGCGATGCCATTCATCGAATCGCTCATTGGGGATTTGTCTCCGACCGTCCAAAATAAACAGCGCTCAAGCAACGGCAGGCGTCAACACACACGAAAAAGAAAAACGAATCATCGATCCCTCCCATTCCCCATCCCACCAACCGCCAACGGCATGAGTAAGTGGATTTTCACTAAAACGATTAAATAACATTCGCATTCAATCACATTTAAAACGATGCTAAAAAACATCCACACTGACTCTTTGCATGGCAAGCAAATACAAGAGTTTTATGAGTGGCTTCTGAGCACAAATGGCGAGATGCGTTCGATATCCGTTTTGTTTGTCGAAGGCAAGGTGCTGCTGAAGAGAAAATAAAAATAAAAACGAAACGAAACCGACTGGTAGATTATGAATGATGCATAATAGTCGAATTCAATCGAAATAATGGAGTTTTTCCTTCTCAAATGCGATGCCCATCCTAGCCCAAGGGGGTTGGGGTGGTGATGGCTCGAGTCGTCCTGCGGATATTTTTATTTACCTTTGCTTGTCGTTCCAATAAACATTAAATTGTTTGAAAGAAAACAACAACAACAGCAGCAGCACACAATACCGTCGATGACAATTTTCTCATTCAATCTCAACTGTCTCCCTTTTGCCTCTCGTCGTCGCCCGAAATTTCAATTCCGTTTTGTTCTGCTTCGAGCCCAGAGAATTTTCACTTTGTACGCGCTTTTGTGACAGCGATTTTCGAATTGGCGAAGCAAAACACTTAATACGGCTGATATTTGTAATTTAAACGCAAAATCCCCCATTGACGATTGTGTGGACCGCACTTGAAATGCGACGAGAGCAAACCGCCGAGTGTCAGTCGATTCAATCACAATGGAATCGAGCACGATTCATTTTCGAAATGATAAGAAATGAGTTTGATTTAATTCTTTTTCGACAATTTTATTCTTGTTGTTGTTTTCATCGTCCCGATTTTGGTTTGTCTCGTTCTTGTTGCCGTACGGATCGATTGTCAGTCGTTTGGCTTGCCAATGGATCTGAATGTGCTTCAATTAAATTTCAAGTGTTTCTCAAGTGGCGACCAGTTGAAATAATGTTTCGATTCATTCGACATCTGGCTGATCGGAACTCTTTCGGATTTCCGACGGATTCTGTGTGTTTCGGGTGCACTCGAGCCGAAACAATTCCATTTCGATAAAGGAGATTTGGCATGTCAACAAAATGATGACAATTCGATGCATTTCGAATGGCATCCAAAGAATTATTCGAAAATGAATTCGATTGAGTTGAGTTTTAATTCATCGCGAGAGTAGCAGGATGTTCAGCATTTGGAGGAATTTTGCCGGGGATTCGAAGCAGGTGAAGGAGGATGGTTTTAAATGAGAGATTCAACCATAGACTCAGAGACGATTTGATGGAAATCGGCGATGGATGCACCACGATGCAGTCTGAAGCTCCGCCATGGAAATCCACGATGTGAACTCAACCACGTTATTCACCAAATTCTTCAGAGAATCCCATCTTCAGCGAATCCAAACCTCTATCGTCATGACGAAACCCCCCTTTCCCCCTTAACTCCCCCCATTTTGCAAGCTTCGCCGTAGAATTCGCATTTGTTCCTCTTTGTCCATTGTTTTATGCCATTCAGTGGAAAGATTCTCTGTTTTTGCCTTGTTTTGTTTTTGCCATTCGTATCGCAAACGACTACTTTCCAAGCGAATGGTGGAACAACAAAATAAAAAAACAGATGGAATTTTGTGCATTGAATGGAAAACAGAGGAAATATTCATTCAACAATCAGGCATTTTCCATTG
>JANSTV010059944.1:0-12194 GCA_027564135.1 Lestremia cinerea | reverse complement strand
GTAATCTCCCTACGTGTCTCGCCTGACTCCGGGCTGTGGCTGGAACATTGCATGCGAATAAACGATTTTCGGGGACAATGAAACTGGATGTCTCCTCGCTCCATCGTTCCGATTGTCCATTCCCAACAAATCACCTCATTCCAATCACATCCAACTACCAACTAATTACTTACTACAAGCAAGCAAGCAAGCAAGCAAGCAAGCAAACAATCGAATGCAGTTGAATTAAAATTACAAGCTCCGGCTATCGCGTTCATTCCTAACCGGACGATTGTGTGCGATACCAATTGTTAAAGAACATTTGGCAAAGATTCAATGCCGAAAATTGAATATCAACTTTGTTGGCATTGTTTCACCGTCGTTAGGCTAACGTTCGAACGGCATCGTTTTCATTCATGTTGCTTCCATGCAATTGGTCAATTCGTCTACATCGATAATCACTTGAGAGCCGTGTTTGGTGCTATTCAAATTGGTGTGGCCATTCGATCAACTTCTGCTGGTTGGTCTCGACCAATTTCGATAAAATAATTCTTCTCAACGGACACAGCTAACTGCGATGCGACGAGTTCAATGCAATAGAAAAATTAATTAAATTAATCCTTCGAACAGGTTCAACATTCTCGATTTCGAAGGAGAATTTTAGCTATTTCGCTCGTCCGGTCTCTAATTACCTGTCATCATGTCCAGCCCGACTGGAATTCAAGCACGTCACCGTGCATTCTAACGGCAGAAGACGACAACACGATGCATTAACAAAGTGTTTATGCAAAATGTGTTGTTGCGAAAAGTTTCCAATGGTGCGAAAGCATGCGGTGGGTCGATTTTGGATGAAGCTGAATAGGAATTAGAGACAGACTGATGGCATGGGCGACTCATGTGCAAGAGTCACCAATCCACAACGACGAATATTGGACTAGAATGCTGCTTGACGTGTTCTCAAGCGTCTAAGCAAATGAAATGATTTCATACGTTGGTAAGATCCAAAATGATCATGTTGTTTCGAGATAATCGTTCGGATTAGAGCTGATGAAGTGAGTGAATAAAATGACAATGATTCCCCAAGTTCTAAAGACGTTTATTTTCGTCAAAAACCATCACCATTCAGATTCTTGTAAAATTAATTCGAAATGGCCAGAGCTCCTTTCCAATATCTGGTCAGTGCATTCAATCTAGGGACTGAGCGCATTTCGGAAGGTAAATGGTATTCTCTCAGCGAGAGAATGAAAGTTAAAATTGAATTTAAAGCTAGTCTGTGTGTGGTCGACACCCTGATCATTCAATCAGTCAAATAAAGACAAACTAAACAGATATTTGAGCTGCATCTTTTCCTCGATAGATTGAATCGTCGTCGCCACCTTGGATAAAATCTAGATTCTGCTAATTTCTACGCTCTACGTCCTACGTGCTCTCCTATGTCCCAAAAATCACCAAAAATCAAAACTGGTTTCTGGCATGCCGATAAACGTAGAGTATTTTGCAGAGCAAACAGTTATGATGTCGTTTGGAACTTGCTCAGCATCCTCTGAACTTATCGTTCTATCCATTCTGAAAAGAGATGAGGAGAATTTTGATTCAGAAAATTGCTTGGAGAAAATCATGTAGACTCACGTCTCACACTTGGTGGCCATTCCATGCATGTTGAAGCAATCATCTTTCCTGAGTTCAAAATTTTGGTTTTCAATTTCCATTTTAGCTCAGACTCAAAAACCAATTTGATGCTCACTTGTCTTCTTGCGGTATTGAATTGCAGATCGAGAAGGCTTCAGTCGCTTTTCTGAAATATTTCACTGAGGTTTTCATCAAATCCCACCGCCATGGCTCAAAAATGCTTACTCTAGCGTGTGGAAACCGCAGATTTTCGTAGACAATAGACTCGTATCGATAACCGATGGCCTGCAACGAAGTTTAATGGAGGATGAGTGTGTTCCACACTAGTGTCGTAGGCAACCTACAAGCCGCAGTTATCCAGGCGTAAACTAGCATTTTCTCGAATGCATTTAAGCAACGCAGGCCTACGGGGAAACATCATTAGGAATACGTCGTGAGAGCTCCGGATATTATTGAGTTCTTACATGGCAGCCTCTGAACCACCACAGTCTGCAACCGCTGATTCCAACCTGAAAATTTCCAAAATTCAGTCAATCGAGAGATTCGCTGTCAGAACCCAGACAAATTACTTGATGGGAAAGGAATACGCGCATGCCATCCAGAAAGGAATCGCGTCTCGCATTTTCGAATGAGGAGTGAAGAGTTCTTGAGGTCGCCCGTCGAACGTGTACAACAGAGCAGTTGCTTGATGAATCTTATGGCAGTTTTCCCAGAAAGAGGGTGCAATCTCTTTCACGAAATCGTCAGGTGTTTTGCCAGCTCTCACGGATACCGTTCCCGATCTGAAGCATAACATTTATTTATAACAAATATCTCGTGGGAGACCACCAATGCGTTCACTCACGGAATGCGGTAGATAAAAACGTCCAACGCTTCCCACAAATTGTAGCTGTTGGAAGGTGCGCTTGGATCGTCATTTCTGAAATGAAGGCGTCGGTTGATGTCAAGGGCTAAACTACCAAGCGCTGACGAGAACTTACAATTCGAATCGAGAATCGAGACATTCCTCCAGGACATCATTGGCGATCACTTTGGTGTAGTCCGCAGAATTCGCGTTGGTGCTGGAAAAAAGTGACAAAGAATTTACAAGGTCCCTCAACTTGTGGCTGCCAATAGATCTTACAATCCCGCGAATCTCCTAGAATCGAAACATATAATTGGAATTGTGAGAACTCGGACATTTCGATGAGCTCAGGTCTGAACTCACAAGCACTGTTGAATCCTGAGATCGTCCACGTATGATGGCTCTCTCATGACCTCGGTAATTCGTGCGACGAGCTTAGTAGCGGCTGGATTGTTCGGAGGGCGAATCATGTTGGTGGATTGGAAATAAGTGACCAATCGATCAGCAGTGAAGTCGAGCTTGGCTCTCTTTTTGAAATCCTCATCGAATTGCTCTTCAATCCGTCTCAGCGTCACTAACTTATATGTTTCCGCGCTGAAATCCATAAACGGTCAATACTGGGCCTGTCAGCAGCTGAATGCTGGACTTACCGCTTGAGGAGAGCTTGTTTTTCATAGCTCATTGGGAGATCGTTGATTTGACTTTGGAGTAGACGGAAATTCGAGAATGTGAACATGGTCAGCATTTTGTGGCTTGCGTCGATCGGAACCCTTTCGATAAAGGACAATCTATCGTCCAGACATGCTGGCACACTGAAATGGATTGAAGGTGAGTTAATCAGGCGAGCATCGCTCCACAACTCGAAGTATCTTACGCGATGCCCTCATTCAACGCATTTCGGATGTTCCACATTTGAATTCTGAAAGAAGAGCGCATTGAGATCGGGCACTAGCTGCAGCAAGGATCGGCACGCACTTGTAAGTCTCCCATTCGACTCCACCGTCTCGGGCGACTTCTAAAATGCGTGCCATGAGTTCATCGTGGGTTTTCTTCAGGGCGACGTTCGAGCAAATGTATTTTCTCATCGAAAATTTCGTCTTGAACAACCGCAAGACCTCCAAGACTGTAGGGCTGAAAAGATGATCTCATCACATTTGAGAAAGGGTCACCTATTTTGGGGCAAAGGGAACACCTACATATCCAGCTGCATCTCATTCAGGATGTGCACGTCAGGATCGGCCAGAGCACGACTGTAAATTCGAGTATTTGAGCATTTTAGTCCTCAAACCGAGCACAAACCATTCTTTAAAGACTCACTGGACACTCGCTTCTGACATGTCATCACCTCCTATGAAGTATCCTTCGTACATCTTCCCATCCAAGTCCTCGTCATTGATAATATCCAATATGCCCCTTCCTCTATGTTCATCGAAGGCATTACTACAAAATTGGATTCAATGTTCAGCATTTTCCTTTCGTTCGCACCGGGAGACAAGAACTCACTTCCTGGTATCCCACTTTAAGGTACTCATTGCGTTGTAGTTTTGAGCGTTCATGTACATATCGATTATCTTGTCTATGTTTTCTTGCTCCTTTCCCGATATCCTGGAAATGGCTTGGTTAGCAAAAATGTGTGCTTACTTCCGGCTTGGGAACTCACGCTCCAAGGTTCTTAGCATTTTCAAGCAAAGAGTCTGGCACTGATACGTCTTTTCCCGTGGGCGGGGTCACCTGCGATCTAATCGCTTGCAACGATTCCAAATGCGCCATTATTTGTGTACTTTGGACACTGTTTGAATAAAATTCCTCATTGAGTTTCAAAAAGCAAGCGAACCACACTACACGAACTTTAGTAATCTACACATTTCCCCAAGAAGACCGGGGCTCGTGACTCCTTCCAGGCAGACATTTTCGCAAGTCAGATGGAAATCTGCCAAATGGTCCCGGAAGCAACATTTCAGCTCACGAGCCTCAACCTTAATATCATATCTGATGTATCTAAACGATGTTGGTTGTGGAACAGCCTTGGTTGTCGGCGTATATACGAAACGCATGGCCTCCAGCTTTTGTTCCAATGACAGTGGTTGTTTTCTGCAAGACAGGAATGGTCATGGTGAAGAGGAGAATGAGAAATGAGAGTGGACTTACGTCTTAGCAATAGCCTTGGCTGCGGTTTCAAGGACTTCCTTCATTGACCCGGAGTCCACACTGCAGGTGAGTCAAACCAAATGTAATTTCGGGTTCAGTTGACAAAGCTATCGACAACAGTAGTTACGTTTTCAACATCAAAAACTGGCACGCTTGAAATACTGCCTTGTCGTCATCTTCCATTTTCGCCTTTATGTCAATCAACCTAAGAAGGAGACGATAACGTCTGAAGGAATGCCTCGCCCTGATTTCAATTACTTACACGTTTGCGCAGTGCGGAGAAAGCTTTGTCTTCAAACAAATGCTGAAGGAGCCAGGCGGCTCAGGTTTCTTTAAGACGAACTTGTGATGGCTCTTGATTTCGGACACCATGTTGACAACGTCGAAGAAGTGGACTCTTTCAATTTTTTTTGGTCCCGACTTGGACTCGTAAAATTCGTTGATGCAATTGCCTAGTTCGGTAGTTGCTTTCGAATGCCTTGGTCTAAAAAAACAAGTTAGGCTTTCGACCAAATATCGACGACGTTGTTACGGCTTACAGAACATCTCCTAGAGAGCCTGTCCGGATATTGCAAAAACTCGAAATCTCTTTTCTTGAATTTTCCTTAACATATCCCGTGCCATAAAGAGTATTGACTCCTTCAAATCGACTTAATCTGGGCAAAACGGAGATAAACATCAGAATGAAACTCATCAATGAATGTCACGGGCTATTACATTTTGCAGGTGTTCCGACGGACATTTCTATGTATCAGGCAGGCATTCTTGTCTTGATGTTTGCAATGGGTTAAGGATTGTTGACCATACCTAAAACGGATGGGGATATCTCGGTTTGAAATGACTGACGTCAATTGATTCGATTGAACATACCACAAGGCGGCATCATAGCAATGAGAATTCGGTCCATAAGCGAGGTTTCCGTATTTACGTTTTGTAGCTTTCGGACACCTACAAAATCACAAAATTTATCATTCGAAGCGTCGACGAGCCACTTCAACCATCATTTTCCATACTTTAAGCAATCCTCGAAAACGTTTGCGTATATGCAAGTGTCAGGATCCATGTCATCGAATCTAAAAAATAACTCCGTTTACTGTTGGTTTCATCCCACAGATTTGGGCTCATATCTCACTTATCGAATGAGGCGAGGGTGGCAGTGACGCTGTCAAATGAAAGTGAAATTGAAATTCTGGTTCAATGATAAAGGAAATGAGATAATTATCATACTGGGCGCAGCTGGATAGCTTGCAAGCGTTAATCATGATGTCCTGCCATGGTTTGTCTTTCGTGGATAAAGGACCGGCTCTGCGAAACGAAAAAAATCCTTCATTGAAGTTTGTTTCAGCCGATCGCAAGCATGCGGCACTCACAGAATAGCTTTGCAGTTTCTCCGAAAGTTCGGTTCTTCATTGAGACAAGAACCAAGATAACTTTGATTCATTTCAAGACGACTGGGCTGATGTTTCAATACAATTTGATCAATTTCGGCTCTACAATATTCAATCGTTAGAAATTTCAATTATAAATATTTAAAGCTTTAGCTTTAGCGATAATCAAATGGAATTGTGAAATTACACTGTTTTCTTGATTTGCATAGGGCTGGAAAACATATTGGCCTCTAATTCCTCAGCAATCACCATTGCAATATCCGTTGCGCGCAAATCATATCGGCGGACCGTCATACTGGAAATGAGCTCCCGTTAATATGGGTTCAGCAACGGTACTAAAAAAAACTCACAAAGAATAGATCTGCTTGACACATGATTGTGCGCCTCTTCGGACGCCTTCAACATCGATAGTGGAGTCCCCAGTGAAACTTTGGCCAAACGACTGACATATTTCCATTCCAATCCATTGCGGACTGCCTGTTTTCAATCCCTCGAACGAGACAGGACTAACGGATAGACAGAGAGGTTATTCGATCGGTGGAGGGTCGAAGCAGTATCGGAATTACTTAGCGCAAGCGCCTAAAAGCTCATTGTTTTGTTGTACGCAGGAGATCATCTTCGTCATTACATCACTCGCGGTCGGTAGATTATTTTTGTCTCCCGCTAGAGTCGGTATCCAACTGTTTGGTCTGAAGGGCGTTGAGTACTTTCGATTATTATCTGCCCAAACGCGTCTAAGCAATTTCGAACTCACAGTTTCCTGTCTTCAGTGGAGGTGACGCTTGAAATATAGGCAGCTTGTCTGAAATTCGAAAAGGAAATTGATACTCTGCTGGAAGAAGGGTTCACGAAAATTACTTTTGTCCGAATGCTTGAAATATCGCGTCTCGAATGGATTCCAATGGAAAATCAGCGTTGGCTTGCCCTTTTACTTGGCTGTCAAATCAAACGGTGCGGTGAGGCTAGGGTACACACTGGAGCTATTCAGTGGCTTACTCGAATCTGATGCGGTTGAATTGTGTGGCACAGTTTCCAATAGACGATCGGTTCATAGTCCTAAGAACGAATTCATCAGCGCTGATCGAAGGTGGGTGTCACTTCGCTGTCAGTACTCACCATGCGGCTTGAAATTCTTCCTGTTTTCTGCCAGCACGCCGAAAATATAATCAAGATTAGAAAGGATATTATGATGCTTTTCGATCTCGCAAATTACAGGTTCCCAATTATTTTCAGGCGATGGTAAGTCACTCCATCAGCAATCCCGTCTTTGGTTGGATTTGGCTTCCGCGAGACCGCAACTTGGCTCAGTCGCGTCCGGAGGCTTGGTACGAGTCTGACAGTGAATGGAAGAGAATAGATTAGGAGAGTAGAGCTTTTTGAGGAGAATCGTCGTCTGGAGCCACGGCTGGATCTGAGCTTACAAGTCTTCAAAATTGTTGGGGAAACAATCGAATAAAAAGCCAATGGTTCTTCCAACGATTGCCCAAGGTCGATCAAGGTTCTGATTGGCTCGTGATGCCTTCTCGAATGAATCGACCGCGACAACGATCCGTCGGGTCAATCTGTAACGTTTTGCGATGAGTATTTTGATACCACCAACCTTCCAAAAGTTCCCATTTACGTTTCCTTCAATCTCGCAGGGTGTCCCATGGTCAACTCGATTTTCCATTCGTCAATGATCGTCTTTAATTCGCCGTGCACCATATCGCTAGCATGAATCCCAAACAAGTAAGCTATTTCCATTTTCTGCATGGCGTCCGTTCTGAAAACAACAAGAGTTCAATGAAAGCTCAGGAAAGGACTTGACTTGACATATACGCACATTGTCTGCTGATGGTACTGGTACACAACCATAGCGGCCAGCTTCTTCGCCTTCTTCAATGCCAATTGCAGCTGATTTTCATCCTCGAACAGTTTCGATATGTTCAGCAACTCGTTTGCAAAGTTTGCGGAGCTACGAAAGAGTTGAGAATCATCAAGATGACCCGGAAAATAGCCCTTCAAAGCCAACTCACGGGTTCTCAATCACTTCTATAAGGCCGGAAACTGGCTGGAAGGAAGGATTCTCGAGACTGATGAAAGCCCTCAGTTGCTCAGAAGAGTTCAAGATTTGTTTGAATTGTTGCAAAGACTGCGACGTGAATCTGAAAACGGGCCAAAGGGTCAGCTCGACTCGTCAGTTATTAAGCGCCAAAACTGAATCTCTTACTTGGAAATTGGATAAGTGAAGACGGCATTGTAAAGATTCAACAAGCCGAGTATTTCAGTCCATGTGGCAGAGATTCCTTCAGTGTCGTTTGGATTAAATGGCACAGGGCTTCGGCCGAAGGCCTTCAATTGGTCCAGGAACGTTGCTGTCTCGCGGTCCATTGCGTGCTCCATTCTGAGTGATCAAAATTATATTGAGGAGCTCGATCGGTTGCAAGTCTCGGGATTGAGCTTACAATTTGCCAAGTTTAGCTCTCATGTCCTCGCTGTACAACCCGAGAGTTCTTTTGATTGATTTGAAAAGAATGATATTTCGATACCATGTGGCCCTCTCATCCAGCATTGGGCTTGCTTTCTCCAAAAGCTTGAAACTTCTCCAGAATATGTCCAACGGCACTATCGCCGTACTGAAAGATTCCGTTTTAATCATTTGGATTAATCTCAGCATTTGAAAAAAAAAACTCACTTAGTTGATTCGGCTATAAAATTCATGAAGGACCACGCCTCAATGTACGCATCGGATATCGCTTGTCTATTTGTGCCGTAAGTTTGTTGCAATTTCTTGGCAAGTATGGTTTTTTCCAGATATGTAACATAGTCTTCATAGCGGTTTGGTCTGCGGACGAAGGAGGGATGATGCATTCAAATTATTCGCTAACAGCTGTCTGCTCACGCGTTCTTAATTCTTTTAGCGCTCTCCGAGATTTCCGTGAAAATTGGAACTTCAGTTGGGTTCACTTTTCCTTCTACACTCTCGAAATATTCAATGCAAAATGCAATAGTCTCCCAAGTAGTTTTGAGAAATCTGTAAGAATTGACGTCGTAAGCAGGGTTCATCACTGAGTCATCAAATGAGTGAGACTCACACGAAGTGTTGCACCGATCCCAACCAATGAACGGGGGCGAGGAATCGTGTCATTTCCTGAGTCAATCCATTTGAGCTGCCCGCATCAGTCTTAACTTTCGTTATGGCTTGATCCACTATCCCACTTTGAGCCTCCAAAAGGCTCCGAAATCTGTTGAATGATCGGTTTTTCTTTCATCTTGAATGAAAATAAGGCCCAATCGCCCATCGCCATCCAGAAGACTAACTTTAGTATGAACATTTCCACTTCCTCAGGATTCGACTTGATCCCCTTCATGAGATCACGGATGACACCTCCTTCAGCCGGATGTTCCGCAACGACTCCGCATTTTGCCGAGCTGAACATTATGACGCGGAACTTGGTATCGAGCGAAATATCGATCTTATTCACCGAAACAACGTGCTCCGTTTGTCGCAGAATCGCCTCTGCAAAGCCCGCACACACAACTTTATTGTCGATGCCAGTGACTCCTGACGAGTACTCATACGCAGTCAGAAGGCTTTTCAGGTCCTGCTCAGTCTGACAACTACGGAAGCGAGAAGAATATATTAATTGACGAGCGAAGCGGACTCACTCAAAGGGCATACATTTGCTTGGTGTCGTATAAGAACGGCGTCAGCTTCTTGAAATCATCGGTGCTGGTGAACGACGCGTCAAGCAACTTACAAACCTTATGATATTCAGCTTTCATTACTTCGTTGATGCTGAAAACCAACATTGGACACGTCATTCGATTTCAGTTCATCGTCAATCATTCAGTCACTTACGGCAGATCGAATTGAATGATGAACGCTAAGCCAGACAGAATCGCTTGCCAAATCACCGACAGTTGATCCTCAAATTGAATATCGAATACTGGCATTGAGCTTGTCTTCACTTCTCTTAGCGCTCGCTCTTTTTCTTTCACCTTCGAGATGTACGATCTCAGAACATCATCTAATTTCTTCATGAAATTGGCCTGCGTCGCACGATCTCCTTTAATTTTCTGCATCATTTCCCGAACGATGGGATCGGTTTTTCTACGACGCTTATACGAGATGATAGGCCACATTTTGTCTTTATATTTAGTCTCGACTTCCAACACTTTCACAATTCCAAACTGAGTTTCCGGCTCGAGTCCAACTGCCTTCTTCTCCGCCCATAATTTGGGAATATCTTCTTCGATGAGATTATTGAATGCAGTGCTTCCTCTTTGCAACCAATTCTCTGATATTTTTTCGCCATGAAATCTTTCGGAGCTTCCCGGATCCATAAATATTTTCGCTAAGTTTTCCATTTTAAGTCGGAGTTCCGCTCTGTGAATGGAAAGAAACGAGATCACTCGCAATTTATTGGTTCGAAGACGCAGTTCACTGGATTCACTTACTCGGCTGGGTCGGTGCTATCCACTGATGCCAGCTGAAATGGAACAGAGATCATTTCAGCAAACGAATCATTGACATTGATGGAAAAACCCGCTTGGACTTCTCTCTGCGAATTTAGATAATTCTGAACTTGTTGGTGATTCTTACCAAGACGAGCAAGATGCTCGCAAGCTGCAACAACCGTGGGCACTTCATTGCGATGAAAGGGATTGAAAAAAAAACTGATGATTATCTCGCGAATCACCAGCACTTTTATACGCCTCGATTGCGTCACGTTCACATTCCGTGAATTTTCATCAAGCTAGCAATTTAATGAAGCGAAAATGTTCATTGTCAAATAGAGGATCTTGAAATGTTTACCCACTTCTGGCTTATTGAAAAGCATCGCAAGCGAAGACTCTGAATTTCAGAGAATCATGATTGTGGTATTGAGTTTGTTGGAAGAATGCTCGAATGAATCGACAACAATTTTCATGGTCGTTCAGTTTTTGTCAAACGAGAACTTTTCCAAGAAATGGATGTTTGCTTCGATTTTACGGAACAAACAATGACTATTCCGAATACGCGACTTAATTATGAAAACCCATGAAGAGTGACGTGATGTTTTCGATACCAGTTGGTTTTCCTTGGAATAGTTTCATCGCCCACTCAGTCTACGGTACTCTACTGAACGACTCGAAAACAGTTTGAGGCGAATGACGAAGTTCTGTGTTACTGTTGGATTTGCCTCCGAAACCACACTGACGAGATTTCCGAAAAAGTGACGAAAAAGCCAAAAATTAAACGGGAAATGACAGAAGCGCTAATCTTACTCGGGAATATATCCGGCTTCATCTATTGATGTGTTAGTGTGCTGTGCTAGTGTTGTTACTATGTGACTGTGTGATTGTGACAGTCAACCCCACAGACCTTAGACTATTAGAGCTGTCACTTTAACACGAAATGGAAATTCCAATCGAAATGAGCTCGCACCTGAAAATTCGAATCGAAACGAAGTCGCATTTGAGTGTTCGTGATCACTCAACTCATCAAAGCGTTTGCTTCATGAAACTCGAAAATGAGCGAAAGAAAATATACATTTCTCTGCTTCTAAGGTCTTGAAATGAGTCATTTATCGAAATCTGGGCGTCAAAAAAACGACCAAATGTGCGTAGCGCGGCCATTTTTCGTCGCAGCGACAAAAGAAAAAGTGTTTTGTAATCGTCTCGAAAATCAACTAATGACGTGATCGAGCTATCACCTCGCGGTCTCGCAAACACATACTCGTGTGAGTTTCACATTCCAAGGCTCGAGAGATGCTAACGAGAAAAAAAAATATATTTGCTTTGAATTCTGCTGCTTTCCTCTCTTCAGCCTCCCGTTGTGGCGGCGTGCGAGTGAGCAAGTCAGCCTTACATATTTTAATGCTGTTGCGGAATAATAAATAATTGGATCAAAGCTTATGAACTCATTCAGGGCAATTCAGTCGGGGTCTGGTGTAATTTCATTATCTTTCCGTAGACTGAATAAAATTTCGCGTAGCCCGTTTGTCCGTTGCCTCCCATTGGAACAAGAATCTAGGAATATTATTAATGAAGTCGGAAGAAACTTTTGATTTGGGATCGACTGACTGTCTCCGCTGAGCTGTCGATTCGAACTATGAGAATAACGAGAATACGGGACGGTGCTCCAGTCCATGTCTGTCTTGAATTATCCAGAGACGAAACGGGTTGATCTGTATACGAACCCGCTCGTTTGTATACAGATCAACCCGTTTCGTCTCTGGTTG
>JANSTV010059943.1:0-24645 GCA_027564135.1 Lestremia cinerea | reverse complement strand
AAGTTGAATTTCATGTTGTGGCATACAAAGAGTTTTAACCTCGACATTTACCTTGAAATGTCTCTTTCTTGTCTGCTGTCTGCTGTCTGCTGTCTTTTGTCTCTTAAAGAGACTCTTTTTGTTGCGAATTAGTGTTGCATTCGATGCGAAAGAACATGTATCGATTTAACTGTCGAACGAGAAATGAATGCTGCCATCCCCAAAATTCGCAAACGATAGTCAATAACTGATTTTAATCACCCATAAATTTATAACAATTATATTTTTTTACTCTTCATAACATGCTTCACCAGACCGCATTGACCAAATGATCATTTAATATTGCAGCGCACGGCGGTGGAATGTGTCATCGTAAATTGATTTTATATTATCGATTGGAATGAAATCGTTTGATGGACAAGCGTTTTCCACATTTTGGTCGAGGGAATATCCTTTTATTTGGCATTTGGACCCCCACCGTTAAAATAACGTGATGTTTTGGCTCGGAGGACCGTTCCAACCAACAGGATCAAGTATGGATTGGATTGAATTGGATTTGTTTGGTTTGGGTGGACACAAACAGATTTAATAACATCGAATCCACTGAAGGTTTCCAACAGAACAGTAGCCCATCCAGTAAACGGGGTTACCGCAGAGCCCAGACGAAACAAGTATATTACTTACCAAACTCATAATTATATAGTTCATTTAATTTTATATATATTCTATAGATTAACACCAATATGAGCTTGACCGTTTGGTTGTTTTGGTCGTTTAGTCGCTTCATCGCTTTGGCCGTTTGGTCGCCTGGTCGTTTGACCCAGAGTCTTTTATTATATTTATGCTATTTATAACATCTAACCTTTTCAAGGGGATATAATAATTTTGTGGTTTCTCTCATGACCATTTTGTAATCCGTAAAGCCTTTCATCCACACAGAGGCACCGAGAAACAGAGACACAGAGATACAGCCAAACAGATGAGCTGACCGCCACTGCAGCAGAAGCGAGAAAGACAGACATTTTCACGAGATTTTTGCTTGGGCTCTCATACGTTTATCGGTTATGAATATCGAAATTGAGCAATGCAAAAATACCATTCTGGCGACATTTTTGCCCATTTCTTTTTTCAAATCTTTTTTGGACTACCGGATTTAAATTAAAATTCTCAGCCTATCTCCAACATCATCATCACTATAACCTCGAGAGAGTGCATGGGAAATATCCTCGAAATGTGTCAATTTTAACTAGGCAAACGTACCGTCCGACTGAATGCCGTAAGTTGTGCATTTCGCAAACCGTCGCCCTCATCTCAAACGCACAGCAATTCCAATTCAAAAACGTAATGTATTCTACAATCACCATTCAGAGATAAGCCCAAATACGAACGAACAAAATGAATGGCAGAACACACACAATGCATGACAAAGTCCAGAACAGAACTCACGCTTCGGACTTTATTCCCATTTTCCAACAAACGATTCAAATCATTTCATTCAGCTTGGGCCTTTTTCCCAAGCTGATTTTTGTTTTGTTTTTTACTTCAGCCTTCATTTCCATGATGGCGTTGGCTCTGTTACATGCAAAATTACCATCGAATAAGTTGTGGTGTATTTTAAGAGTGCAATTGAGCTCAGTTTAGCCATGTATTTGATTGTTCTTTGTTGGCCAAGCTTGTATGGAGAGTCAATGAAAGGTCAGTAATAACTTTTATTCACTATTAACAGTTATTACGGTTGTATTCTCAAGCGAACGTGCCATACATCAGCCACTTCACGCGTGCACTCAATTCAGGATAATCATTTTTTCGCTCTTTCATTCCATCAGTCTGAGCATGGAATATTGATCCAAATATTGGTGATTGCCAGTAGCCACCTGTTATCTTGTTACCTTTTTGGCATCGATGCCAAATAAACCTGAATGTATATGTGCCTGCTGTGTGCTTGTGTCTGTATCAAAAAACTGCTCCAGACGAATATCGATTTTAGATTTTAATTTTCTGATTTTCGTCGGCTGTATGACATGGAGTCGAAGCGAAAAGACGAACCAAACATAAATCACGATTGTACTTTGCAATGTTTTGATGATTTTGATTGTTGTTGCTCATTCAATGGATTTCATCATTTATTTGTTCGTTGTTGAGCGTAATTAGTACAGTAAATATCCTTTCCCATTGCCTTGGCATAAAGTTTTTTGTTTTTGTTGTTATTGACTTTGGTTTTGAGTTTAGATGTCAACTGTCGAGTTAGTTCACTATTGAACATTCCAGCATTCAATTTGAATGTCACAAACAATTTTGGTGACTATCGTTGTACCATCGTTAGGTCGCAGAAATGTCAAATTGAAAAACTTGAATGACAAAATAGCTCGACATTTGAATGAATATGATTATTCAACTTGAATAAATTATAGCCGCTATGGTTGGGAATCGGAAAATGCTATGATTATCGCCAATCAATGTCACACGATGCCTGTATTTGTGCGCGCTTGTACATTTCGGGCGTGCCATTTCGAAATGAAAGCCTGGATTCCCATCTGAATGCATGATATCCGTTAATTGGATTGAGGGTTAGGCCCAACTAACAGTGATGCCTGGTTTTTCTTCCAGAGGTCATTACAATGGCAAAGTATTATTTTGCAATTTGATGCTTTTACACATGATTCCACTTATATTTGCGGATAAAAACCAATTAAAATCATGAAAATCAAAGCCATTTCAGTCAGATGGGAACGTACCAGTGTGTGTGGTGTGGAGATGGTGAGGTTGATTACACTTCATTGTTGCCATGTGATTTTGACATTTATCGTCGGCCAGAGAAATTGTGTTTTATCCAACACGGATCCCATTGACCACATGAAAAACAAGGAGAGAAATAATTTAGTTACGTCCTAAGGGCGCAAAATGTCAAATGGACGCTCTCTTAACAAATCACTCGGTCAAAATAATTTCATTACGAATCAAATCGGGCATAAGACTATCGACAATAAATTTCTCATGTGTTCAACAATCGATGTCGTTATTATCATCGTTTCTGGTGGATTATTGGGAAATCCCCACCAAAAATCTATTGTCTCGGCAACACATTGAATTCGGTGAGAGAAATTGCAATTGGTTTCGATGGAATCCAATAAATATTGTCAAAATGAATAAATCTTCCTAAATCCAAAGGGATAATGAAACTAAATCAATTTATGGAGTCAACTATTCTTATATTTCATGATGAATACGGTTGCCCACTGAGCCCACTAAGAATCAAATTCAAATTGTCTGGAAACGATGTCGTTTCTTTTCTTACATGTGTCACGCCACACATTTCACTCAGATATGCTTATGATATTAGAATAATTCAATTGAATATTCACTGGTAAATAAATTATAAATGAATTGTTAAAAACATTTCAGGCAAAATCGAAATTCGGTTGGATCATGTTATTGTTTTCAGCTTATCTACCGGTAGCGATATATGCATGATTGGTGTTAAATTTAAGTTTCGAATATTGTCTATGCCGAGCAAATCACTCGCATTAAAATTACCGTTTAAATGAGATGAGTATTTCGAGTATGAAATAACCGGAGATTACGTCTCAACGAAAGATAAATTTGTTATAGCAACTAATAAGTGTTGGTGTTGATTTTCAACAATCATTTTCTTATGTGACAATGTCACAAACATCGTCGGATGAACATTCGTGTTTTGGTTCAGAAAAACGATGAAATTTTTAGTGTCAAGTGGCATAACGAGACAGGAGGGAAAATTGATGCTGTATGTTGCCATGATATTGACGAATAAATTCTCTCAGCATACCATCCAACATGCTTCATTATTCAAACATACTTAATCCAACCGAAAAAAAAGAAAAACGAGGAGAAAAAATGGATTTGACGATCAATCTTGCTTCCACTAAGCGGAATTTCTGGAGAGAAATTAAGCGGTGGCAAATTTTATGTTGTTTTGCTATGTTTTCCATTGCTTTGCTCTGTTTGTTATTAATAATGTTGAAATGGTGAATGTTCTAATCATGGCGTGCGTGTGAAAACTTATTTCCGTTCTTTCTAATTTGTTTAGCGGAAAAGTTAGCACATCGAAAGGTATACAAACACTCACATACGCTTGCAGATATTAATGTGCAAATTAATGATGACGCGGAAATCGTTTACGACCACGGTTTGGGGTAGACAAATTTTGAAGCCTGATTAGTTTGGATTTGAGTCATTTATTTGATTTTAAAACGAAATGAGTTGCCATCATTGCCACAGAATGCTCTCATCATTTGGTGCTCGTGGAGTGAATGCTGGTGTGTGTTGGAACGCAGTCACCACAGATTCATATTCATTAGAGTGAAACATTCGGGATGGATGTTGAACAATGATTATTCTCATCTCGTTCTTACGTTAAAATTGACTCAAATCATGAAGTTGGCCTACCGTGCCATTAACCATCCATGCTGAACTACCAGATTGGCCTCACGAGAAAGATGAGAAATCGCATCAATTGAACTTTTGGCCATTTCTCAACGTCAATTGACTTGTATAGGACCTGTGTTGCACATACGCAAGCACACAAGCATGTAGACAGATATCCTCTCTTGAGCCCAACGAATAACCATTGACAGTGACACTAATCGAACAGTTTTTGAAGCTCAACATTATTTCGATTTCCGTTTATCGTTCTGTTCCACATCTCCTGACATGAAGGGTAATTATTTAATAAATGGGCTTTCGGAAGATTTTCCTTCTCGTTTTCGTTTTCCTCTTTTACTGTCGGTTAGGTTATCGTTCAAAATTGACAAATTTTCTCAAAAAGAAAAAGAAATTTAAGAAAAACCCATTGCTTGTATGTGACTTATCGTATTGACATGAAAACCATTCAATTATTGGTATTTTTCTGAATTTTTTTCAATGCGTTCCAAGAGACCGATATTTTCTCTCTTCTTTTCGAGTTTTTTTCTGTTTCATCTGGAGCTAAATTGCGTACAAAAAATACATTAGGAGATATTGCCATATATGAATCGTCATCGATTTTATCAAATATCAATTGATTCGAGGCAAAAGATTTAACAGAAAAATAGAATGATTCCTTTTTCATTGGATTCGAATCGAATCTGAAGGATTTTTCAATAGCTTCACATTGTTTTCCGGCTAAAAAGAAAAAAAAAATGAAACGCGGAAATAACGGCGACACATGGAAGCAATCACTGTTCACGCTACTCACCAAATTCCCATCGAAACCTTCCCCAAAATTATTGAAATTGAAATTATTCATTGATGATGCGTTTTTATACGCAAGGTTAATAATATTTTTGGAGGGGCAGTCGATTAAATATGCTTTAAATTCCGATAAAAATGAAAATACTCGACTGTCAAAATATAATAATGAAATGCTTTACGTGCACTTGTGTTGCTTCGCACGCGTTCTTTAGTGGGCATTCACGCGTTCAATCTATTCACTCAAAAGCATCGATTTTCCTCGTTTTCATTCAGATTACCGATCAATAAAATTCTTTTTGTTTTTCCTTTCTATTTTCTCGCTTCATAAATATCAAATAGTCCAACCAATCGCTGCCAATAGGATCGATGAGTGTATTTAATTAAGCTTCAAGACTTGGATTTTTTGCCTCTGGATTGTTATTCAGCAATGAGAGGAATACAATTTCACGCCTACAACTATTTCAAGTGAGCTATTCAGTGATACTGAAGGATGTATTGGCACTTGAACCTTAGCCGGCAATTTCGTTCGGGCGACATTTTACTCGCCTCGTGAACACCTTTTCCAGTAGCAATTTTTCTAATTTGTTTCACTTGTCATTCAACGGCTTGCATTGTGTCTATCTTCGGTAGTACACGATTCACTAACGCCACACACCGATGTTTGCATTACGTATTTTCCTTGCAATTTTTTTTTCTATATTATTATTAAATTGGCAAAGCCAATGAAGAAATCAAGCGATGGTAAATGAATTGTATACAAACAGAGGATGGCAAATGGTCGTATAACTTGGATACACAAGAGACTACTTATATTGAACAGTCCAATGACGGACAAATGGGGAAAACAGCGAAAGAAACTAGGAAAACTCCGTTCATCGATGTAATCCACATGAAAGTGAGACAAAACGGATAATACTTGGAAAACGATTGAAACGATAAAAGGAGGAAGGCAACAAAACACCGAAGACGAAGCCGTACCTACAATTACGATTTCGAATTTCGTGCATCAACGACGATACACGCCAAAAAACCATTTTCGAAATTCAATGAAGTAATAATCGGAAGATCGTTCTTGTTTTCGTTCAAAATGTACATTTCTCCATCGCTTTCGTTCGCTTTCATTCGCTTTAATTCGCTTTTGACTGAAATAAGGGCGAGTGTAGACCAAGACTACCAAATGGAATGATAAATCAAGAAATGTATCCAGACCACGAACGCCATCCGACAATCTTAAAATGGTTAACTCAAATGGTACCGAACACCCCAACTTGTAGATGCTGCAAATTAAACCGGAAATTGAAACCGTAATTTGAAGGTAAGGAGTTAAATATAATTTCAAATTGCAAGTCAGTCTGTTGTGCCGCAATCACGCGGCTATTGCGAGCGTTCCAGACGAAACATCTTTTCGTATAATTCTGGTGAATTCTATGAATTGGAATGTTGCGATAAAAAAATGGCTGTGACCGAGCAAATTGCTTTGACGGAGGAGAAGAATCTATTTTCTTTCCCCTTTTTTCGTTTCAGTAAAGTTCACTCACTGCTCACAATGCTCACAACCAACTCAGATAATTCTCAGAAGATTCAAGCAAAGAAGAATCAACATTTCTTCTGATTTGATTCAACTTTTGGTTGTCTCACAAATAAAACATGTGGGTTTCATTGGGCATCCCATGTAAGGTATCGAAGCCTAATCAAAACTTGGCTTTCAACCGGATTTTTTTGTTTCATTCTTTTCGTGTGACTCCATTTGACTTTCCTATCTTTTTGAAAACTTTGACATTTTCCATCTGTATGATAGACATTCATGTGTTTCAACATCAAACAGTATTCTCGATTGAAACTCAATTATGGTCTCAACTTCACCTTGTCACGTCACGGGGCGGCTGCAAATTGAAAAACATAAAACAATCAACAAGAGAAAATTTTCCATTTTTCTCCGGCATTTTCGCTTTGCTCATAATGTGATTGACCAAAAATAATTTGCGGCTGGAAATGCTCGAGTGAGCACCTGAATAAATGGTATCGATCGATTGCCAGGCGACAATGTAGTCATGTATTATGCCGAAGGTATTTCGTAGCATTTTGTTTCTCCATTTCGGTTTTTTCCCTCCTATATTTTCGTTCCTTTTCGCTTCTTTTTTTCATTTTTTTTTTTTGTTCGATTTGTGGCGGAAATCTTCAAAATTCAATTTGCTTCTGCTGGATGGATCGAATGAAGAAACGGCTACAAGTAGGAGAATTGCTACCGTGCCATTTTCGATTGTAATGAATCGGCATTCGCATTTGAAAATAAATGTACGAAAATCAATCGCGATTAAAAATCTACAGTTATGCTTCAATTTGTCCCTGCAATTTGCATTCATGTGCCCCGTAGTTGGTTAGTAGTCACGTAGCAGCTACCCGAAGCCCCTGTCCAAGAAACTTTATACATGGATTGCATTCGAAAGCGCTCTGAAATCTTAATCTGGAATATAATAACGGAAATTTATTCAAGATTTATTGCCTCTAAAAATAATGAATATAATTTTCACATAGCTCTTGTTTGGCTCAAGGCAAATAAACATAAAATCCATTCGAGTTCGATGACAGGATATTAATGTTGATATCTCTCGGGCAATATTATGGTTCTATTCAAATCTCTGTTGTTGCCAGTTGTTGTGTTTGAAAATAGAAAGAACTTTTCAATGCGAATCTCGAGATATGTGAAATTGTGGCCGAAATGAAAATAGAATTTTGATTGAAAATCTTCTTCTTCTTCTTCTTCTTTTCTCTTGTTCCCCGTTATTTTTATCTGGCTTCCACCAAATTTTGATCGAAAGCTTAGTTCGATGACAACGAAAATCAGTCATAGAAATCCAATCGTTCGATCAAACAATGAATCAACCCCACGAGTATCTATCATCCACGTTCATTTTCGAATGGATAATATTCGCCTATATTGCGATTAAATCAACATATCGCCAGTTTCGAATAAATGAATTTGCAACATCAGTTGTAATATGTTGTTAAGCAATATTCGTTCGTTGATCAAATTAATAATTCATTTGAAGCACATAAGTGGATTAATGTTGATGCATGTGTGTCATAAAAAATTACCATAAAATCATATCAAAATCAACAAATGTGAAAATCAACAAATGTGAGCTTATTTTGCCTTGATGCTTCAAGCCGACACATTACCGTACTTGGAAATGGATTCGAGGAAAAATCGCCGATGAATCATACCAATATGGTAATAGGCCCAATAATGACGTTGTGCCAGAACTGGCGACCGCATCGGGATCAATGCAAATGGCTGGCTGTATGTACAGTTATACAAAATTGTATACCGTTTTTATTTTTCCACCGGTTTTTTTTCAAAAATTATCCACACATAATGACCTAAATAATTCTCTTATTTTTATGAATAAATAATATTCGATTCGGATTTATATGTTCAATATTTTACAGAAAATTGATATGCTGATGATTGGATGGAATGTATGCAACCTGAAACAGGTTATATTGATTTATTTGTGTGTCTTTGGGTTCCGTCCGAGTGTGGGATAAAACATAAATCAGGTCGCACTTTTGCAGATGTTCCAGTGGAGTTCGATTAGTTCATTATTACCTTCGATAGCGGGTCCCGATATTGCTGTTGATCACCTGGGAGATTGTGGCACAATCGGAAATTACCCATTGTGACGGATACGCAAGCGGAACGTCGTTTTCTTGTTATGCGACGGGTTTCTGTAGAACTGATTGCAAGCTCTAGAATTGTTCCCCTCTCACGTGCTGCATTTTGCTTCGACCTTTCAACGATTCATTTAACTTTGCACCCGTTCTCACAACATGTCCCAGTCGATCTTTATTGATCGGTGGAAAATTCAACCAATCAAAATTATGTGCTCTTTGTCGTTGGGAATCTTGTCAATGAACGGAAAAATGCATGATGAATAATGAGGCAATGGTTGTTCGATTGTATTCCGCGAGCGGCATAAGCATTTTTTTCTCTCTCCCTCTCTTTCTCGGAAGAATACACGTTTGTTAGGAATATCATCGTATAATAGCGGTTGTTTTTTCCTATTTTATTGTTTCTATTTTCATGAGAAAAAAAAAATTCAACAAAAAGCGAGAGAGAAAAATATCCCAGCGGAAAATAAAAGCCAAGTTGAGCAATGCAAATGAACGAGAGGAATTGAACAAAAGGGAACCAACAATGAAAATTTCACATTGTTTGTTCTATCCAAGAATTTGAGACAATAAACGAAATTCAAGTGAATACTCTACTGAAACTACAGGAAAATAATATGGAAATAAAATTTACCTTTTCAGGAATCAGTGAGATGATGTTCGTTGAAAATTCAGATTGTTGAAATAGTCAGAATTCTTTTCTTCTTTGACGCAACAAACAACAAAAAAAAATGAGTTTCTTTTCGCTCCCACTCTGCACTTTCCACCGAATTTTGTTCTCGGGCTTTTAATTCTTTTTTCCCCCCTGCTTATTTCCTTGTTCTTCCGTAATACTGTCACCGCTTAATTCTTCTCGATGTTAATTCTTCAAACAGTTTCGCAACTATTTTGAATTCAATTATATTCTGACAAGTATACTGTGAAAAGTAATAATTCTGGAAAACTTGAAATTTTAATTGAATATGTCAGTTACTATTGTTTCTTCAGACTAATGTAATTTTATCGTCTTGTAACTGTTAGTTCAAGTGTTTGCAGATTGTTGGCTGCGAATAAACGTGCATGGGTTGAAACAAACCGTTGGAAAAACCACCGAATTATTCGTTGAAATTTTCAAGTTTATTTTTTTTTTAAATTTGTCTCTGTTCCGTTTGCAAAACCACAATGATTTATTCAAGATATTCGCGTGAAAATGAGTTTCGCACCTTTTCGGTTTATTAATGGTTCAAACGGGAGCCAGTTCAGAGTGTTCACTCACACATTTTCTGCATTCGTTTCTTTGGAAGTGACGAATTTTTTTAATAAATCACCAACGATTACCACAAATTATTTTCAAACTCCAAGTTCTAACGTTTTTTTGGATTCGCAATATTTGAATATTTGTTTCCGTTCGCCGTCGACGGAAGAAAATGGTTTTCGGCAAAATGAATAAAAAGAAAAACGGATGAAAACAATTTCTGGAGTCCAAACAGTCGAATCAAATCGATTGAAGACTAACGTAATTTTGTCATTTTGGAATCAAAAATACTGTTCAAAATCAAACTGTGAATCCAAGTCAAAATAATGCATAATCACTGTGACTGAAATTCCGACCATTGCATGCCACCATCAGCAACGTTCAACGTATAACTGAACTGATTACATGCAAACGAACAACTAGCAAGCATTACAGCAGTTGGATGGTTCTTTTTAGTGGTTCGTTTCACTGCTGTGTGGCTGTTGCTTGTGCTGCTTCTGCTTCTATAGCCATTATATTTTCAATTTGATGGATAAGCGCAGGCGTTTTCGTGTTTTTCATTTTTAAGATAGAAAGCTATGCCCAAAGCACGATATTGTATATATGTCATTTCTATCGCGTTCGTACATCGTATGCATGTACATATACGCGTATGTATATATTCATATTTATATATGTATATATACATTGTAGTATTAAAAATTGTTACTGAGTACAAAATATCGTGTATGTTGGCCCGTAACAACATCAAATCAAATTGACTAGAAAAGCAATATATGGCCACTAACAACGGAGACTGACATTGGGATTTGTATGCATGCCGTGTGTGTTTGGTTAGGCATTTTAGGCGTATATGTTAAGTAGGCAATATCATCTTCATTCTTACCGTTGTTTCGTTGAAACTGTCGTTGCAACTGCTGTGGCTGTTGCTTATGCTTTTGTCTCTGAAGCCTACACCTAATGCTTACATGTCACAATACAACAGTCATAAGGGAGCACTGTCAGAATTGTATTTTGATGTTTTTGGCTGTTGTTGTTTTTATTTTTCTCCCGACACTTCGGCATGTTCTATTGTTGCTATTTTCATTTCACATTTCGTCACAAATGCATTTTTGAATTATATTTTATGATGTGTGTACCTCCTGAGAGAGACGATGATGATTAACCAATCACTCACGTGACATCGCTCACTCAATTCTCTGATAAAATTGATCGGTGCACAAGCTTGATGAAATTTCTTAGGTGGCTTCCTCCAGTCGTGTTGACGGGAAGTAAGTAGAGTACCCTCGTAGTAATTGAATTCAGTATGCTTTCATCCAACAAAAAATTGAAATATTTGAATGGTTGAATATTTGTCTACCAAAATAGTTTTATTTACTCTGCGCAGATTCACAGTATCCTGCTGGTGAGCCAGAAACGAATTCAAAAATGTTCATCCTTTGCGTTCAACCGCTAGAAAATTTTGCATTTGCACCGCTAGTGTTTCATTCTACCTGCAAGACCAATTTACAAATTTCTAGAACATTCTCGGTGAAATTCAATTTATTGTTGGAGTTCACAACTTGATATTAAAATCTTGTCGTCACTCAGTGTGTCATTTAGCGAGCAGTCATCATCTAATGGTGGCAATTGCAACTGGAGATGAGTGTTAATAATCGACTGGTGAGCCTAATTTAGTGAGCATATTTCCATCAACGCACAGTGGTCGTATCAAAGGTGTATCTGTGGTCGGTTGCCAACGATAGATATCCACTTCCGACAGAAACAATGTAATTGACGGCAGAACGTAGAGCATGTACGTCAAGAAATGAATGGATTAATAAAGTTATCGCATTGGAGATATAACGACCTGAAATAGACGGTTCCGGCCGCAAAATTCCACCGACATCTTACTACGGTTGGAGGAATGGCTAGGGGAAATGATTGCATGACTTTCCACAGCTAACTGACGCGATGAAAACCAATTAGGCTTGACTGAAAATTTGCGTTTTTTTCGGATTTGATAGATTCTGTTTTAACCAAGTTTGATTTAATCAAAAGTCTGATCTTATTTTGAATCGAAGCACATAGCGAGCTAGTATGAATAGACAGTTACGAGATTGTAATTCTTTTGAGAAACAAGTAAAGCAAAAACAAAAGGAAAAATAAGCAACAAAACAAACAAACAACAATTGCAAGAACTCTCCCAAAGGTAGATCTTGTTTGCTTTCATCCTCGAGTACATGCACTCGCAATAAGTTTGCTTCGATTCAACATGCAAATTCAAAGACGAAACTCTGTTCCAATGGTTCGAGTATTTAATTTGAGACGCCTGCTTCGCATCGCATGTGCAGCGAGAAGCACATCTAAGAAGGAAAGACATCCCACTATGAAACACTGCTGCCGTGCCGTGTAATTCACACGATCCTATATCTCCAATGCATGCTCATACAAGCAGCAAATATATTTTCAAGCGTGGTATTTTCGTGAAATTTCTCGAAAAAGTAAGCTGTTTTTTTTTTGAAAAATCGATAACATTGTGTCGAAGAAAAAAAAAACTTTTCCTAAACGAGACGCAGACAAATCGTTTTGAAAAATGTGTCAAAAAAAAATCGAATGATTTTGAAAAATGGTCTAGCGCGTGATAACAATTGGAAACCAATAGGCAATTGTGCTCATTTTTTTTGACAATATTTATCTCAGTCAATACATCATAAATACGGCAAAGATTCGAAACAAAAAAAAACCTAAATACTGAACTTGTCGGCAACTCTTCCTTTTTGAAGTCTCGACATTGAGAATGCTGTTCAAAGTTGATTTGTCACGTTTCAATTCAACAACAAATCTGAAAGTAAATGTAGAAATCACATTGCAAGTACAGCAGCGATTGTTGTGAAGGGTCCGACAGCAAAGTCCGGTCACACCCAACAATGATTGCCAATAAATGTGATGTTTGGCGATTGAATGATGATATTTGATGATTGCACTTGCCGATTAGATGGTTGTATAGCAATCAGCAGGAATGTGATTTATGTGATTTAAGTTGAATGGTTACTTGCTTGCTTGCGCACTCTGACGGTTTGAGTGATTTTGGATTTCGTCCTTCTGCGTAAAACACTCAAGAAATATCAATTATTCCCCTCAGCAATATTCAAATTACATTTACAAGTGGAACCAGGTTGCGGGTTCCACACAACCAACCAGCTCCATCATCCCGCCACACCATATTCAACAGTAATTGCATTACATTCTCCAAAACGAATATCGTTTATATATTATTATTGTATTCAATTTAGAAAACTCAATTGACTCTCGATCCAGACAGAGACTGACGCCTGACTTTTTGTAAACATCAATTTTCAGTCAAGCAGGTTTCATTAAAGCTTTGTATATCGTTGATATTCGATGTCAATACATAAATAGTGTTCTTCCCCACCATTCGAATGATCTGTCACATTGAAAGAACTGTTGATGTTTCAGTTTAAAAGTTGAATTGAAATTGAAATTCCCCTGCTTTTCGTTTTTTCAGCGCTCAACTGAAAATTTTAGTCCATGCATATTTGATAAACCGTGAACAAATAAATGGAATACCTCATGTGAACGGGTAAAGTCGTTGTTATTCAGTCGTTTACAGAAAACTTACGCAGAAACCAAGCAGATGTAATCAAAACAACAGTTTGATTCAAATATTCTTGTGGCAGCGTTGCACTTTACAGCTATTGAACTATGCCACTATGAAGATGATTATGCAATTTGCACATGCGAATCCGCACATCGATGATCTTCGGAGCCAGGACCAAGTTACCTGGTCGGCGGATGTCTGGACCGTCCAATATGTTCACTAGCCACGATTATGTCATGCGTTCGATCCTGCCTTCCTCAAAAGTCAAAAAAATGTTTCTCGAAGCGATTTTGTGTATATTTCGTGAGAGACAAGAAAAAAAAGTTAGGTGAACCACGGAGTGAATCGATCGATTCATCACGATATTATGAAGCGTGGTTTTCCAATTGACTATTTGCTTTAGCGAATCCAATCATGCATACACAATGCAATCATCTTTGTTCAGTATTGTGATGCTGTTCATTCAGCTCCAATGTCAGCATATGAAGCAATCAAAACCGATTTGGAAATCTAATTTTGTTCCTTTCATCAGACAATCATCACGATTTGGTTGTTCGCTCAAAATGATAGATTGAATGCTTAATTGATTTGCGGCCATAGGATAGGATTATGAATATGTCAACACAAAAATGTGGCGAATCGTAAGCGAACATAATGAAACGAGAACGAAACAGAGATATCGAATTTTGGTCGATTGGACCTTGTCGCTCGCTTGGAAGGCTTTGTGCGGAAAAAGATATCAACCAGTGACTACATATGAATATGGAAATAATGAGCAGAAAAAAACCATTCGAAAATTTTAATTAACCTTTTGAGTGTTTAGGGAATACCCGAAAACCAATTTGACCGAGCATTTCATTTGAATATGCTTCATTTTTGGTAACACCCTTATCGTGTTAGATAACTCATCAAACGCCGGATGAATCTCTTTGATGAAGTGCCAGCTTGAATCCTTTATTTGCATACCGAACAACATACACGAACACACATTTTCACACTGAGTGCACGTGAAATGATGTTTGTTCCGAATGGCCTAGATCTGTTTTGGTATTGGTCGACGACCTCTTTGATGACGCGATCAATGACGCTGCTATCGAAACGCCGGATGCCAAATGGAACGGTCACACGCCACAGGAGAGCCACGAGAATCAAAAATGGAACTATCATCAACGAATTGAAAATCGACACAAAGCTGCTGCGGTGAGTTAAACGAAGCAATTCATCGTAGACCTATAAGGCAAATTGTTAAAAAAAAATTATATCTTTGCAGAGCGTTTACCATTGGAATTTGCACGAAGCCTACACTCGGAACTCAATCAATATTCTACATTTATGAAAAACCAGATGAAAAGTAAGTTCGGCTATTAACCGCTTGACCTTAAAGCCTTCCATCTAACCACATTAGTATCTCCTAATTTGCATGTTATTGATGTAATATTTTGGGTAATTATTCGGTCAATGAAATTGCTCTTTACTTAATTTGGTTCAAGGGTGAAGGGCATTGGCTTTTCTCTGGGCGAAGAAATGAAATTAAGGAGCTCTGCTTTTTGAAATGAATTTTCCAGACAATTTACGAAGCATCAGTCTGCCTAACGAGAATTACAAGATAATTTGATTGATGCATCCGTCAATATCCGGCAGCATTGAACGCCTGCACAGAATGCATCCATGACCGGGGAATTACTTATACTTTTTTTCCTTCAACTTCCTGTGAAAATCGAAGTCAACGTAAATTCATTCAAAAAATCATTTCCTGAAAAGAAACATCCAATATGAAAAAATAAACACGTCGCAGAACCATGTTCGGAAAGAGGTGAGAAAATAACGTAACTTTTGAGTTGCGAAATTCCGGATCAAATTGATAAGTGAACGAAATCAGTGACAGTGAAGTGAATTTTCGGCATGAAATGAGTTGTCGGAGTTTATCAATTCATGAATTTGCTGAAAATGTTATCGCATCTGCTGTGATTATCTTAAATATTTGTCAAGATCTCGATAGCAACGTTCATAGGAATAAAAGTACATACAAGAGCAACAGAAATTTGACAGAGATAGCAGCAAAATAATCGAATCAAGACAATGGTTAAACAAACCAAATGAAAAAATGCAAGACCCTTGAAAGCTTTTTTGCGAATGATCGTTTAAGCGACAACCGCCGCCGCTGACATTGTCTTCGTCATCATCATATGATATACCTATTTATCTAAAACATATTCAACAATTCGATTCGTGTGCGACGCCGCTGGCTTGGAAAAAACAATCCGCTTATCAAAGGCTCGACTGTGAGTGAATTTGAGCGATTGCTAAGCCAATGATTGTGATTATGATTGAAGCAAATATCTATGGCAGCACTTTTTTTAGTTAAGTTTTAAATCTCAAGTCGGCAAGATGTTCCGACCAACAGTCGTATTGGTCGCCTTCTGTGTTTTGGTCGCCACGGTGACGGCCAGTATTTCGTTGGGAAATCCGTTAATTCCTGATTTGTTTGACGTACTTCCTGAGGGAAATAGTGATGAATTTATTGATCGTGCAGTCAGCCAATACAACTACCGTTTGCCAAATGAAACACGACCGGAAACTTACGATATCACGTTGTTGACGCGAGTCGATCAGAATGACTTCACATTCCGCGGAAATGTCAAAATCGGATTGGTCGCAGTGAATGTAACACAAAGGATTGTTATTCATCACCGGCAGCTTGTTATCGATCAAGTTCGCCTGTTTGATGTGACCAATGGCGTCAATGGCTTCAATATTGAAATTCAATTATTGTCGTTCGCTTACGACGTTGTCACCGAAAAGTTGACCATTCCAACCTCATTGGATTTGATTCCAGGACGTCGTTACAGCTTGGAAATCGCATACACCGGTGAACTGCGTGAAGACAACGGCGGTTTCTATCGTTCGTCATACCTTAATGCAACGGGCGATAAAGTGTAAGTATTCCCTGCTTAGAATAGTTTGAGTAACCTCAAATTACCTCGAAATCTGTTCATTTTATCTGTTTCAATTATTGGCAGATGGCTAGCCACAACTCAATTCGAATCAACAGATGCACGTCACGCATTCCCTTGCTATGATGAACCTGCTTTGAAAGCAAATTTCACCATTCGAATTCAACACGGTGGTCGTTATACCGCCATCTCAAATATGCCTGAGCAACGATTCGATAGGTATAAATCATTTTTTCTCTTAATTTCCCAACTCAATTCGATACGAACTCGATTGATTGACTGGTACTTTCGTGCAGTCCCGATGGCACAGCCATCACAACATTCGCCACTACACCACCCACATCCACCTATTTGATTGCATTCGTTGTATCCGATTTCGCATTCAAGACCAACACAAATAACTCAAATGACTTCCGTCACCGAGTCTACTCAAAGGCTGCAGAGGTCGAGACAACGTTATTCAGTTTGGATGAAGGCCAAAAGATCTTGAAGGCGCTCGAACAATATCTACAAGTTAATTTCACGTTGCCGAAAATGGATCAGTTTGCTATACCAGATTTCAAAGCTGGTGCTATGGAGAATTGGGGTAATGAAATTTGACAATAGAAATCAAAATGATTTGATTTCGTGAAATCTACAATTATTCACACAATTCATTTACACAGGTCTTGTTACCTACCGAGAAATGTATTTGCTATGGAACCAGACAATCCATCAGTACCCACGTCAAACGTTCATTGTTTCAATTATCTCGCATGAGTTTGGTCACCAATGGTTCGGCAATTTAGTATCGCCAAAATGGTGGACATATCTCTGGTTAAACGAAGGCTTTGCCACGTGGCTCGAGTACTTGGCTACAGATTTGGTAAGTACGATGACCAGCAAGATGACATGATTACAGGCAATGCCGCCGAAAAACCACATGATAACAATCAGGCGAAAGGCTTTAATGATGATTGATGTGAAGTTTAAAGCCTTACTGCCTGAAAATGCTCATCACATTCATATCACATGGCTCACTGAACAATGTCATTATTAGATCATTGTCGCTAATCCAAAAAATATTAGAAAACCATTTTTTTTTTTTTTGGTTCTTCAAATGAATTTGCAACATACACATATCGTTATTTGTTCAGTGATTTTTCAATGACTTGACGTGATGACGATAAAAAATGTGATATTTACTTCAACAGAATGGTGATTAATTACGATAATCATATTCGATAGAGATAAGTCAATTACAATTATTCGGCTAATTGTAACAATTCATTTTACAACCACAACATCAATTATAACCAGCCATAGTACCGTCATGTCTCCTGATCGCATTGGCCTTTTACCCACCGTTCGACATTATTTTTGTTTTTATCATTTAACTGTTCAGTACATGCGAACGACGCTATTTTCCTTCCATTTCAAATTACTCATGTCCAATGCATTCTCTATTCTAGCCAAGTTGAAATAATCTTTTCATAACAGCCGCATTTATGAGTAATTATACGACTGAATTCACGGGAAAAATGTGTGACCGAGACACAATAACAGTAAAGTAGTTGATTCTAGATTGATACAATAAAAATGCGATGATATTTTTGGATATCAAAAGCAACAACAACAGCAAAAACAAGAATAGCAATCGGCTTAATCAAAGTTGTTATCATAATCGCAATCACACGCATGGGCAGACATTCAAAGTACTATTCATTCCAACGGTATTTCTTATTCACCCACAATTTAATTTGTTTTCAATACGGCGATAATGACAAAGCTCAGTAAACAAATTGCGAATTGCAGCGATTTAAAATTGAACGCGACGCACGCTTGATTAACTGGATGAGCGTTTATTGTTGCTGACTGCATCGCAATTGGTTATCGTCTGCAAACGATATCAATCATCGACCTTTCCAACGCCCATATGATTGTAATGCATTTTTAATTGCTTTCAGGTTCATCCCGACTGGCATTTTTTCGACCATTTCGTTGTCAACAAATTCCAAGTTGTCATGAGAAGCGATGCGTTGCCTTCTACTCGACCAATGACACACTACGTCGAAGCTCCACAGGCTGTTCAGAAATTGTTCGATGACATCGCCTATCCCAAATGTAGGTCTTGATAATCACATTGTCAGTCAGTGAATCATACGATTTATCCAATTTTATTTATCTATTTGAATTTTCAAGCTGGCAGTGTGATTCGTATGTTCTGGCACGCCCTCACCGATAAAAGCTTTAAAAAGGGTCTGACCTACTATTTGAATGAGAAAGCTTACAATGTTGCTACGGAAGAGGATCTCTTTGCTGGTTTGGAAAGATCAGTTAAGGAAGATCGTACTTTGGATGTTGGCATTTCCGTTCAGGATGTTTTCGCTTCGTGGTCGAACCAGAAGGGCTTTCCAGTGTTGAAAGTCGAACGGAACTACCAAAACGGCAGCATTCTTTTGTCACAAGAGCACTTCACTCCCAAGTTCCCAGCAAACTCTACAGATGCCAGTCTTTGGTGGATTCCATACAACTTTGCCACGGCCAGCAACAGTGATTTCGAGAAAACTGCTCCAGACGGTTGGTTCAATACACGATCCATCAATTTGGTTCCTCGTCCAACAAGCAATGTTTCCACCAATGATTGGGTAGTGTTCAACAAACAAGCCACTGGCTACTATCGCGTCTACTATGATAAGAAAAATTGGGAGTTGATCTCTAAAGAATTGAACAATGGAAATCTCAGCAAAATTCACACCATCAATCGAGCTCAGCTCATTGATGATGCTTTCGCATTTGCTCAAGCAAGCCGTTTGCCGCAAGAAGTATTCTTCAATTTGCTGTCATATTTGAAAAACGAAACCGAATATGCTCCATGGGCAACCACTTCGAGAGTTTTCGGTCATTTGAACAAGGTATTGGCCGCAAAAACAGAAGGATTACATTCATTTTTCCGGCGCATCAGTCGCGATGCCTACAAAAACATCGGACTGGAAGATATTCCCAATGAACAGCATTTCAATAAATACAAGCGCACATTTGTCGCGAATATTGCTTGTGACTCAGGCGAAAGAAGCTGCCTGGATGAGACATATAGGAAACTGCAAGCATTATTGAAAGGCACTCCAATTCATCAAAACGTTCGTTCAACGGTTTACTTGCACGGCATTAAAAGTGCGGAAAATTCTGAAGTTTACGCTCTCTGGAATCGTCTCGTTAACTTGAATAGCTCGGAAGAACGTCTCGAAATTCTTTCTAGTTTTGGCAATATTGCCAACCAAACTATTCTTGGCGAGTTCTTGAATCGCACCGTCGAAAACAGCACCAATGTTCGATTGGCGTCCGACGAACGCGTTCGTTTGTTCAGTTCTATCCTCCAAGGAAGTCAACGAGGATTGGTGCTTGCCATCGATTTGCTGAGGAGCCACGCGGACGAGGCTAAGGCACATTTCGGCAGGTTAGATAGGATCACCATTGATATTGGCTCTCGCATCGTAACTCACCCAGTTCACGGAAAGGTATGCACCACCAGTTCTAATATAAAATAGAAAATAATTTTTTGAACTGTGTTTCAGTACGATGCAACGGTGGCACTGCTTTTATCAAAGGGGTACATCACAAAGGAGACCAAGCAACGAGGCAATGACGCTATGAACGACAACTTTGATTGGCTCAGATCCCACAACAAACCAGTTCAAACATGGCTGTCGGGCGAAGGCAGTAGGTCATCAGCCTCGGCTCTTTTCTCCTCAATGGCAATGATTGGTGCACTTGTTGTCACATTGACATACAGAAACTACTTCTAATTCATTCATTAGTAATTCAAGTTCTTATTTTCATCCTTCATTTTAATCATGTATTGAAATTGCCACAAAGATATGAAATAAATTGAGTAGATGCGACTTTGGTTTCATGTAAAATTAATTGACTCGAAGATTTTTTCTGATTTGAAATTGATCGCAAACAGCACTACCAACAAGAAGCCCATCAAAACGACGTTCGTTTTATGAATGACTTGGCCATTTGGAGAGTCATCGATGATATTTTCTGCGAGCCATTCTGTAACTCTGTGTTGATGACGTGCCAGCCATTTGAGATTTTTTTCTCCAAGCGATTGTGCATTTTCAGCAGCTGTTTTGGTGCTCTCGGAGAATTTGGGGCTGTGCATCGCAATTATCTCGTGTAACTGAAGAAGAAAGCACATATATGACAGAATTTTTCAAAGATCAGGAGCAATAATAAAATACCAGGTTTAACAGCTCTTCGCTGACCACGTTCTGTTCCATCAATTTGAATATGGTGTCGATCGAGTCATAACGCAGACTCATCCCATAGTAGTTGAGCTTCATGAACTGCAAAGCTGTCTTACATCCAATATAGCTACCAGTGAGCACAGATTCGAAAATGAGTTGTCGATCAGTTGCGCTTATCTGAATTTCCACTTCAGGTGGGATGACCATGATCGACAGCTCTAAGTATCTGGAAATGAAGGAAATATTTTGATCCGTTTTTTTCTCTCGTGGTTCGATTTACCTCAACAATAGCCTCTCATCCTGTGTGCATCCCAAACCGGACATGATTTGATAGAGTTCAGCATCGTTCAGTCGATTATTTTCATAGAATGACATTGAGATATAAGTGAATATTTTCTCAGCTAAATTTTCGGAAGTTTTCGATGACTTGGCAGCTGAACAGTAAAGGATCTCAGTCAATTCATTCGGAAGAATCTTCTCGCCTGCAAGCTAGATTTGCAAGGAAAAAAAATTAAATTGAATTGAAACGAGTACAATAAGATGGACGAAGGAATCACTGATATACTCACAACATCAAGGATGATAGCATTTGCTTGATCAACGCAGATTTCTAGTCCAAAACCACAAGCGATCTTCGTAACGTCGAATTGTTGCAACCGAAATACATGATCCGTGTTGGACTTTATGATTGAAAACTCTGGATATATCGATTCGGTAAGATTCCTCACAAAATAATGTAGAAGTCGTGTGTACTTCGTTCCGCTGAGCATACGATCCAGATATGCGAACGCTTTGGCTGCTGAACGCCAGGGAATAAATTCCTTTTCCTGATGCAAATAGCTTAAGATGTGAAAAGCGATACTGAAAGAGATTTCTCCGGATTTCGCCAAATTGAAGGAATCATCAATCAACTGAGCTCTGTTCAAGACATGAATCAATTCATGATCACCATCATTCAACTCATCGATCAAAAGCTGCCAGTTGTCATCGTCATAGTTAACTCGATAGAACCCAGTCGATTGAAGGTTAGCAATTATCCAGCTCGAATTCGATATGTTAAAGCTCGGAAAATATTGTCGCATTGGAGTTTCAGGTAGAAGCCAAACATTGGGTTGGACGGTTTCGAAGTTTGGTTCATCCTTGCAGGTCATTGAAATGGGAATAAATTGCTCAGGCAGAATATTTGAGCCAGCTTCTTCGATGTTGACGAAAAATCGCTTTTGTGTTATTGACAAATACGGTCGATCAGAGTTCTGACGTGCTATTTTAACAACTGAATGACCCGGAAGATCAATCCACGTCTCGAGAATCTCCTCTACTGGAGCTGGTAGTGACTGATCTGAGGCAAACTGTTGAAAACTTTCATATAAATCCACTGGAACGCGAGTATTCTTCGTTTTGCTATCAATGTAATACAACAGTGACTGCTTGAAGCTGTGTGGACCCAGAACTGCTTTCATCATTCGAAATATTGATGCAGCTGGAAGAGCAAATAGCCTAAAACAACAGACTTGAAATGCGTATGGGATTCAATCACCTTTTGGAAGCTTGCCCGGGTGATTCCAATTTGAACTCAAGGTATTTTCCTCGCCACCGATTGGTGGAGCTGACAAATCTTCATTTGATGAAAGTCCAAATTGAAGAACATCCGTGACGAAAAGTTGCAATACGTTCCATTCTGGTTCGATCTGAATGAAAAAATACATTTGGATTGAGATTGAAAAAAATCATCAAAACCAACGTTCACCTCCGACAGAATCCAATACTCGAAATACTTGATAAATCCATCAGTCATCCAGTCAAAGGTCCATGATTTTGGGCTAGCAAGTGTGGTAAACCAATATTCCGCCAAGCTCCGAACCAGCAGCTGACTTCCAATCTGATGGACGTTGATCGGTGTCGAAAATGGTTCGTCTACATCAAAATACAGGAACGGTTCTCTGACGAATGAAATAATTGAAAACTAACTCGGTCATAAATTTCTGCGAGTAATCTGCCTTGCAATACTTGATTCTTATCAAACCGGCTGTGTCAATACTCAAGTCAGTCGATGTAGTAATGGAAATAAAATCAACTTTCGGCATATATGACTGATTGAAGAATGACTGGATTAAACTCAGTGCCTTCAGGCATCTTTGGTACTGATTGGAAACATTCGTCAACTCATCTAACTGACAGAAAACGGGAAATTTTATTGATTGATTTTTACATTGGGGTAGACAAATACTATACCGGGACATAAAACCGAACTTGATTCGAATCCATTGAGAAGCTTGAGTGCTGGGTGAGTGCAATGGCGAGAGAATGAATGGGCATTTCGAAACTTTCCTGAAATCTCGTTAGAACGTAATCCCGACCATCAAGATTCAATCTGAAAGAATCAATCAAAATGTTGATGAGAACTCCAGAGCCCACGGTGAACAAGCTGGTGAATCATACGTCTGAGATGTTTCTTCCAGAACTGGCATATTTGATAGACAGGTATGAGTCGTCTCATGGTAAACGTTGATTTGATACCTTGCTCGGAACTCAGGCTCATCAAAACAAGGGAACACACGTCTTGCATAGTTCGGCTTCAGTTGCGTTGTTATCGTCGAACTAACTCATACAGATGATGTGATTAAGATTATTTATTGCTCATTTTCCGTTGAAAAATTTTACAACAGAAAGAAGGCAGTTTTCATGTTAGCACTTTTATCACATCGATCGAAAACAACGAAATGACATTAAATGGAACAACAAAAATTACCAAATTGCGCATCCAAATTCATCGAGTTATGATCATTGGTAATTGGTTTATCGTGCGTATTTCGATCACTTTAATTGAAATACAGTAGAATCTCGGTTTTTTCGTCATAGTATGGTACATAGTTTCCAGTCGAAATCGAATTGACTGTCGATGCCATTTTTAGAGCCGCGATGTGAGTCAATTACAAGCGAAGAACAACTAACCGACTTCGGAAATGAATGCATCGCTGTCACATGAGATTGCGTCTTGCACTTCGATCAAGTAACTATGAACACTGCACTAATGGATTCGGGAGCAACAGAAGTTTTTGGATTCATTTACCTGCTATGATTTTGACGTTGGTACGAAATTAGGTACAACCCTTCCGGTTCATCTCGAATCTCTCCTGAGAATAAGACTTGTAATGTGTAGTTAGAGATCGATAGCTTTTCTCGAAACGTCAGCACTACTGTTTCCGTTTCATTATTTTCTTTAAATCCTTGAAGAGGAATCTGACGAATTCTATTCCTCAGAATGACGTCACGCCAACTGACATTCACATCACGACAGTTTAACGTCAAATCGAAAGTTGGTTCTTCGACGTGAAATTGTATCGTCACATTTCCATTGTAAATGAGATTTCCAACGTCAATCAAGATCGAAATTGTGTACAAATTTGGCCAAGCGATTCTTGGCAAATGATACTCCTCCTCGATCATCGACTCAACATCAACAATATTCGTCTCAGCTGCATGACTATTGCTATATTGAAAAATGATGAGCAACGAAATGATGCTCAGCCTCATTCGCATTTTTTGTTTAACCCAACGTAAACGGAGAATTGAATGGATAGAAAATGAAAATAACACAAGATAAATCTGTCTAGAAACTATCAAACTTCAATCAACGAATCACACAAAATCGTTTCGAATTGTAAGTACTCGACGGAAGAAGGCGCTGAATTGAACTAATGACTGCGGGGGAAAACAAATGGGCTATCAGGTACCGAATTCGTATCAGCAACTTCGAACATATAT
>JANSTV010059932.1:0-12196 GCA_027564135.1 Lestremia cinerea | reverse complement strand
GGTGAAATGGTGAACAACGAATTCCTCAGAGTGAACGAAGCGATTTATTTCTCGACCGATTGGTACGCAATGCCCCCGCGCATGCGGCGCCATCTCGTCATGATCCTTCGGCAGACCCAACAGCCCTTGTATCTGAATGGCCTTGGGCTCACTGCTTGGGAATGCTCGATCGAAAATTTCACGAATGTAAGTCGAACCAAGCAATTCAACGCGAATGAGCTCACAAGAATAACATTTTTGAATTTACAGCTGATCAATTTCTCGTTCTCACTTCTGACTTTTCTGCGATCATTCGTCTGAGTGGGCATTTTGGGATCATTGAATTTAACTTTGGAGCACTGAAGCACAACAACGCACGTACAAGCAGCCAACCGGCCCTTATTAATCGTTACCTGTTCATCGCACTTTGATCAAATGTTCAGTTTACGCAACTTGATCTTTGCAATAATTGAGTTTTAAATTCACAAGGACTTGTTGTTTTCATTTCTGCCCCGGTTGAACGATACCCTAGCTTGACGAATGACATTCCGTGGAATGCCTTCGAGACAATGCTCTCGAATCTGCGATGTTGGTGAGGAGTAAGTTCGTGAGAAAAAAAGCCATGACTTTGGGGCAAAATGAAATTGGTTTATTCGTGATTTTGAACAGAACGATGTGATCGTTGGAGCCATTTAGCTGGGTCATTGATGCGGCCTCAATTTTAGCAGAGCGGAAAGAGAACGCATGTGCCATCGCTTCTTTCGAATGTTGGTGCTTTGCAAACGCATTTCCTTGTGCACGCAGCGGTGCAGATTTGATTTTTGATCGAGCCTGGATTCAAGTAGAACTTGCAGGTTTGTTGCGGGAATTTGCATGGAGTCCAGCAGGTGTCAAGTTCCTTGCCCGGAGGGCATTCCGGCTGCGATACAACTGAACAGAATTCCGAAATGAGATTTGCTGAGTGGAAAGTAATTGGAAACCGTTCGGTTTGGAATGAGACTTACAGCCAATGCAAGACCTGACGCAGGTTATCGGATCAGAAGGCATAGTTGGGAGATGAAAAGAAGCTATTTGGGAGGAATTCGACACTTAAAGAAATCCGTCCATCATCCACAAAGATGCGTCGAACTCACGATCCACACAGGCTCTCACACAGCTTATTGGATCAGCGAACTTCGCCCCATTGCCGATTGAAAAGGCTACAGCGAGCACAGCGAGAAGCAAATACTGGTTCATCTTGAGTTTTCAACAAGTTGTTTTCAGAAACGTTGAAAATCCACTGAAGAACACAATCATTCTAAGGCACTTTTATACTCTGCGTCGCATCCGCCAGATGTCATTTCTGGATGACACCATTTCGAGTGGAGGTTGCTGTGCGAATCTGCTCTTCGCATTTCTCCATTTTGTTTGTTGAAATTCTTGGAAAAATGCAACTCATACATTTCGGCGCGTTGAATGAGACACTTGGATTCCGCGCGACGAATTCTGCATTCTTCAAAGCTTCTGGTTGTTTTCTTCCGAAATTTCATTAGTCATTTTGAATTACAAGAAAGAAAACAGTTGAAGGAGGTTGTGGGTCTAGTTCTTTCGATGTTGCGAGCCGGTTCGGAGGAATTCAGAATGAGAGAGTTCTTGGAAGGGAAATGAAAAGGTCTAATATTTCATAAACTTTAAGCAAAATTTCGTTTTATTCCAGAGCTGAGCCGCGATTCCACTACTGGCCCTCATTCTGGGAAGGTTTCGCTGGAAAGATTCGTTCACAACAGATTGGACCTCAACACTCAAACTCAACACAAACTTACGGCACGGCTTGAGATTACCTGCGTTCACGCATTCGTTGGCTCGGACGCATCTGCCGTCTCGCTCGTACCACCCTTCCTCGCACTGGCATTCCTTAAACACCTGGCACTCCCGCGTGCAGGGTGCTGGTTTCTTGTCGATGTGATCCCGGATGTAGTTCTTGCACGTACGATTTGTGGAGCATTCATTCCAGCAGCTGGTCGGCTCGAAGTGCTCGGCTCTGTTGCAGCGCGATCCAGCACGGTTCTCTAGCCCTCCTTGATACGCTGGTGGTCTTCGAAAGGACTCTGCAAGAAAACATTGACGGTTTAACGTTCACCAATCCGCTGGGAGAAGGAACTCACGCATGCATCTGGCGATGCATTGATAAGGATTTTGTGCTTCGGCGGCGGCCAAGCACAGCACAAAAGCACAGAGAACGCTGAAATTCCTCATTTCTTCGATCGAACGGGAATTGTATGCCTCACCATCGTTTCAAGCTTTCGATTTTATAACAAACCTCGGCCAAGGCTAGCGCCGCTAATTCGAATGATGAATGAACGTCTGGCCGCTGTGCAATCGTTCGGAATAAATCAATGAACGCGCAGACAGAACTCGTCACTTTTTTATTTGTTTGTTTTTTGATAAATTTTTTTTCGAAATTCAAATTAAATTTTTCGAAAATTTTTCAAAAACAAATCCCAAAAAACAAACAATCGTGACAGCACACAGTTGTTTACGACGTCTCGTGAATGATAAGCAAACACGTTCCGTTTTGGTCGACAGAATCGTGCGCGAATGAATCGCATTTTTTATGGCGGTCGACGGAAGCGGAACGGTAACTCGTGTGCTTTCGTTGAAAAGAGTTGAAAGAAATGAGGAATTTCGCGATAAGCCAAAATAGAGTTTATTTCATCTGCATCGAGGCGATCTTTGCTTCGCCCGAAGCTCTTTTCTAACGACAAAGACTTGCTGATACACACGCCAGCCCATTGTCGAATGTGTTGGGTGGACAGCGGCATTCCTTAATGCACAAAGCAGGACACACTTTCCCAGTTGCTGCCCCTTTGTTAGCGCATGTTGGCGGTGGTCGACAGAGGCTGCCGCAATCAGTGAATAGCTGATCCCCTCGGCAATCAGCTTGGCTTCGTGGGGGGTTTATGATCACTGGTCCCGGTCCGGTTGGGAATGGAAACGGGCCCGGAATGACACCTACTATGCTCCCTGCAAAAGCCCTTCAATCACCCCAAAGGAATCCTTTCAAAATTGAAACTTACGAATGCACTGGCTGACGCATTGAACGAGTGGTTTGAAATGGAGGAGATCGTCAGCGGTCTGCGTTGATGCGCTTGCGCACAAGGCGAGAATGGTCCAAATTGCCAAAAGTTTCATTTCGAGCTTGAGTTTGGGTTGCTTCTGGATCTGCTTCGTTTTCCAACTGAAAATTGACTGAATGAATCGATCTCGGACGGAACCCCCCTTAAATAGCCTGTGGCTGGACAAGGAGCCTTCGTCGTTTTATTTCCACGTGCTTCCAACAGTCACGTTTCCCAATTTCACGATTAGCGGCCACACGAAGAGCCAAGCAATGTCATTGAAGTCATTCCGAAGCTCACCCAGCTGGACGCGTCAAGACCAACTGGCTTTCCACGCTCACTTCAAAACGGAATGTCAAGGATATTCGCAATCAGTCTGAATTTCCGAGATCTGGTGTGGGCTCGGTGCTTTCGTCAAAACAACATCTGAATAACGTCTGGACAAACAGGAGCTTCACTTTGAGATCGCTTTATTTTATTGAATAATTTTGATTAAATGACGTCATTTGTATTTTATTAAGTTGTGTTCGAACAGTTGAACGCATCCGCGAACAACAAGTCGAGAATAAGTTTATTTGATTTCGCAATCGGCCGCTTCGACGCATTCCTTTCCATTGTCGTACTTTCCAATCGGACAAACGCACTGATCTTGGCAAACTTGGGCGCAGGAAATATCCGTGATCACATCTCCCGGAGGTGGATTAGCGAGAGCAGCGCATGTGCGCTGGGGCTTGCATAGATTCCAGCAACTGTCCAATTCCTGATCAGGACGGCAACCGTCTGGCACTTGGGCCGTTGGTGGTGCTGGTGATTCAAGATTCCGAATGAGAATTTGTGAGGAGCAAGGCTGGTGGGAAATACTTACGATTGTAGCATTGGATGATGCATCGGTTGAGCAGATTGAATTGACCCGGCGATGTCCAGGGTGGAGGAATGCGTTGTGCCATTGTCGATGAGATTAGAACTAGAAATGCGCAAAATACTGAACAATTCATGTCGCTTTCGCTTGCGGAGACCCAGGTTGATCTTCACCGAAAGTTGACTGTCCTCGCCTGGCTGAGTGAGGCGGGTTATATACCATTCGGTCCGTCCATTGACAATCAAATACTGGTTTCGCTGTGGGCAATCACAGGTTTGAGTTTTGCGATTGCGAACTGTTTGGTGTGGTGGGAGCGAGTGGAGTGGAGTGAATGAAGTGCCTGAAGGGGAATTTCCTTTCGAAAGACCATTCGGCCAAAGGCACATTTCGTTTGTGAAAGAATAAATGAACTTTTCGTGGAATTCTAAATCAAAATTTATTTCTTTTTAATTCCATCCAAAGCGAGAGAATCTTCCCATTTACTGAGCGGGACAGTCTGCTGGGGCGACGCAAGCTTTTCCATTGTCGAGTTGTCCATCTGGGCAGTTGCATTGCTTGACGCATACCTCAGCGCACACTCCACCCGATGATACCCCTTTGTTGGCGCACGTTGGTGAGTCTTTACAGATGCTGCCGCATAATTTGAATTGTTGGTCCGCTCGGCAGTCAGCTGGGCTTTGGATGGTTTTTGGAGGTGAGGGTTTGGGAGGTGGTGAAATAACTGGTCCTGGTCCGAGAACGGGGCCTGGCCCAACGGGATTCACCAAGATTTGAGGTTCTGCAGCAGAAAGCAACCGAGTTAATGAGAATTCTCTAGACGAGACGCAGTTTAACACTTACGGGTGCACTTTTGGACGCATTGGAGGATCTGACCTAATGACTGAGCCAGAGCTGTGGAGCTCAAAGCCAATAATGCGAAGGCTGCCAAATATTTCATCTTTCAAAGTTTTGATTTCTTTTGCGGAGATCCGAATTCGTTCTCAACTGAAGATTGACTGATTTTGTCGACTGATTCGAATGACATTTATACGATTTGGCTGGTCGACGATTGCGTCTCCGTTTTCATAGATTTCTCGCAATTGTCGTCAATTATTTCAGAACAAATACCGAGCGAATCTAAAATTCTAAAAGCAAATAACCTGCTCTGGGATCTGTGATTACGCAACCGCTGGACGATTCATCTGTGAGCAAATATTTGATTTAACTCGAATAAATCTTTTGGCGAATCTAACGAATTTTCTGCACAAAACAGATGTATGGTTCGATTCCGACCTCCAATCGACCTCAGGTAATTCTATTTGTGTTTCCAAGCGGGTATTTCGATGTGGAAATGAAACGATTTGAACGGCGGTGTTTCGTTTCGAAAAACGGAATTCCGAACATGGGAAAAACATAAGACTCGGATTAGCTCAGCCAAAGGTTTTGGAAGATTTAAGTGCGTCTTTCTCGAAAATAAGCGCTTGGGAGCTCCAATTACCTCGAAAGCAGACAAGAGTTTTTGAAGGTTCGAGTATAGTTGATGGCGATCTCTCGTGAATTTAATTGAGAACTTCTTTTGCGTTTCGACGAATGGTCGCTTCGAGAAACAATGCCGTCGATTTCAAGAAAGCTACAGCAATCTCTCGTTCGCCTTGAATTTCTGGCAGCTCTGAGTTCGGCTTTGCGCAGATGAATTAATTGAAAGGAGAAGAGAGCCAAAATAACGCAGTCGCCAAGTATTTCATTCCACTCAAGTTTTAAACTGAAAATCGACTGATTGGGATTTCATTTGCCAGCTCTATTATTGAACAAAATTAATAATAGTAGAACTCTAAATCGATCGTTTCAAACATTCCGGAAACACAGAGACGCTCACTCGAAAGTCTCATCAAAATTGTAAAACGTCGATGTTTCATTGGGAGCTTTGATCAAAATCAAAAGGCGATTACATTCGTGGAATTCAAAATCGATATTTATTTCGCGTTCATCCAATTCAACGCGTGAGAATCTCCCTCCTCCCAATCAACAAGACCATTTACTGAGCGGGACAGTCTGCTGGGGCGACGCAAGCTTGTCCGTTGTCGAGTTGTCCATCTGGGCAATTGCATTGCTTGATGCACACCGTGGCGCAGAGTTTACTGGTCGCTGCCCCTTTGTTGGCACACGTTGGCGATGGTTGACAAGTGCTGCCGCAAGCTTTGAATTGTTGGTCCGCTCGGCAATCAGCTTGACTTTGTGGGTTAGCTGAAGCTGGTGAAGTAGGTGCAGTTGGTGCAGCTGGCTCCGTTGGTGGAGCTGGGGCAGTTGGTGGCTCCTTAATTATCACTGGTCCTGGCCTTAAGTGGAGATGTGTTCCTGCGTGACAAAGCGACCGAGGTAAATGAAAGCGCTCGGCTCGAACGCCTCCAAACACTTACGTCGGCACTGCTGAAAACAAGCGTCAAGTCCAGGTTGAAAATTGATGGCCAGTGCTGAGGAGCACAAAGCCAATAATGCGAACGCTGCCAAATATTTCATCTTTCAAAGTTTTGGTTTCTTTTGCGGAGACCCGAATAAGCTCTCAACTGAAGATCGACTGATTTTATCGACTGATTCGGATGTCATTTATACTATTTGGCCGGTGATGTTTACTTCGTCATTTCCATAGATTTTTGGCTATTGTCGTCAGTCGTTTCGGGAAAATACCGAGTAGATCTGTTTTGAGCTCGGTGATCACGCACTCGCTGAGCCAACAAGTGGTTGGGACATCTGCGGGGGAAATATTTGAAAACAATTATGTTTTCTCTAATTCGACCTCTGTTCGACGTTCGAAGGTTGAATGTTTCTAAGGTTTGGATATAGTTTTGCGTTTCAAGCTAGGAGTGGAAGGGGTTGGGCAATAGTTCAGTGTGACTAAGAGACAACGAGAACGATGATTCATCAGAAGGTTCCCTCGATTCAGTACTCACAGCGCATGACTGAATTGAACATCAGTGAGTTTATATTCCAGTGTTGAGCCTGAAATTCGCTTCAGTAGCGACGATGGCTGATCATCGACGACCTCAATTCGTCCTTCAGAGGTGGCAATCGAGTTTAACTATCAACTAAGCGCGCCCCAAAGCCGCGAAAATGGACCCAAAATCAAACCAATCCAGTTGAAATCAAAACTAAAGTAAATCTTTGGCTTGAAATTTTGTGAATTTATTAAACACTTTGCTTCATTTGCTAATCATTCGGAAGGATTTGCCCAACGAATCGTCATTGGCTGTTTGTCACTCGGATTGATGCGATGAATTGACTGCACGCAACTCCGACCCCATCCTTATCTCTCTGTAGACTCATCTTCCTTGCTTTCCAACGCAAACGGCGGTATCCGACAATCGAATCTGTGCCCATCCTCGCGTTCCAATTGGAAGGTTCCCCTTGAAGAGAATTCATAGCTTCGATTAGCACCGTCGCGGGCCACTTTGGAAGCGCATCACTCACCACATGTGTCCGCTGGGCGAATTCAGAGCAACATGACTGGAATATTGAAAAGCTGGCAAATCTGCGCTCAGCACCGGCTCATGACCGACAATGCCCCGACCACGAACCGCTTCCAACGTTCCGGACTGCGAAAAAACGCGCCAATGTCGTTCTCTCACTTGCACATTCAGCTTGCCAAGATTCTCCAATCGGATGCAATATCGCCACTGCGAGAGAAGGTTGCATTAGTCACAGGTGGTCTCCTGTACGGTCCCCCCGGTCCTCGCTACTCACCCAAAAGCTCTCCTTTCGTCGTCCCATCTGAAAACATCAAAGGCATCGTTCATATCTCCGGTCGGTGACAAACCTCACTCATACTCACATAGAATGGCATCACAGTTATCCGAACATTCTCGGTCGTCTCTCGATGCACATTGCGCAATTCGAGCGCCGTAAAATTGCGCGTCTTCCACGCTTCTAGTTTGTCGGTGCGTTTCAGCTGTGGATCCGATTTTCCGTCAAACTTCAAGAATTTCTCAAACAGTTCGTGATGAATGGCCCATCGTGCATTGCTGCCGGGCCGATATGGCAGAATATCCTCGTGAGCGACGTAGTCTAACCCGGGAACCGCATACAACAGTCGATTCGTTTGACGTGAACCCAAAAAGGAGACGCCATCGGTTGTAGTTCGCACAAACGGGCAATCGCGGGAATCGATCAGCACTTGGTAGAAGGGCTTGACGGCGACCGAAATTTTGCTCGATGGCGATCGAAAGAGCGGCGACTTAGAGGTAGATGTGTTTTGACCTTCTTCATTCTTCACACCCCATTCAGAGTTGGGGGTCTCGTCCCCAATTGTTACTTCATCTGTCTCTGAATTTGGTTTCGACACAATCAACTCGTCGCCTTGTTTCACCGCGGGCGGCACGTCACGGTCGTACAGCTTGGCCCACCACGGGAAGAGAATGATACCGCGATATCCAAATACGCGATGCAGAAAGCACTGACCGTCCGCGTAATTATAGACCGAGTCCGTGGTTTCTTCAATTTTACCCACAGACGCTAAACTGCAAGGGCAATCAATATCAACATCATTGCATCAATTTCATAACCTTGTTTGTCGTCATCGCCGTCACTCACCGTACACTGTTCTCGGGTTGCGTTGAATAACATTTGATGTTTTCGAGAATCGGATGCGATGATCGATTCAGCCGATTGTAAATTCGAAACACGCCCATCGTCTGCTGTCGATGAGTTTCGTTCGAAATTCCCTTCGAAAATCTGCTGACTCGATTTTTGGTCAGGCTTTTTGGCAGAAAATTCCGTTTTTGTTTGTGTAACAAATGCCAATTGTCCTGACCAAGTTGACATTCAACGATTTTACTCGATTCTTACGAATGAAGTTGGCTCCGTTGACACTTCGTAGCGGTTCGCGGGTTTCGATCATGCATATTTTGAGCGGGGGTTTTGATTTTGTTTTCTTGTTCTTCTTCTCACTGTGAGCGGGTTTCGGAATCCCAAGAGGACCCAGGAACGATGGGAAATGCCACAAACTCACAAAAAATGCGTTTAAAACATTTCGAAGTTGATGGTTGGTGAAGAACTCAACTCAGTAAAAACAAGTGACTTGAACGAATGAATATCGTTCAAGAGGAAGAGTAAGGAAAGCGTCAACAGATCTGGGAGAATCAATCGCTGTCATCCACAAAGTGGATAAATGGAAGTGACTGGTTCCTCGGGTAATGACCCCCTCTCCAAACTGGAGGATTACACTAGCCCATCACCGAAGCTCCCACAAAGAAAAAACCACCACAATTTCCGTTTACATAAATGTTGTTTATTCTCTCTCTCTCTCTTTCTCTCTCTTGCTCTCTTTCATTTTTATAAATATATCCGTTTCTCAATAGCATTGCATATTCCATCGATCTCTTCACATCCATTAAATATTTCTATAATTTATAGTTGAGCCTTAACTTGTATCAAATTTCATAATTGCATAATTTAGATTTGTCTTGAGTCAGAGTTCTTCATCGAACTGGCAGACTGTTGATTTGGAAAAATTCGAGAAAAAAAAATGTGATTTCATCGAAAATAACTATAGTTTTGTTGTTGTTTTATTATTCAATTGGATTCGATCAAGACGTCGTCGAGGAATCATGAGACAAATCGACGACGAATTGATTCGACCGGCTTTCAAAAACAAGCATTCGGAGAGGGTGAAAGGCTGTCGAAGTCCTGTCGGTTCAAAATCGCAGGTACCCCCTCAGGAGGGGTCTTCCCTCCGGCAGCTTTTCGGGTAACATCTCAAAATGGCGTACACAACATTTTTGCAAAGCAACAACTCGTTTTACATTTGGAGTACACGTTTAGCAACTACAGCGTTTTTGACGGTGGCGAGCCCGCAGGCAACGAAACCAAAAACGATGGAAACAGATGGCCACATCGAGGCGATTACAACGCAAAAGAGTTTCAAAACTGCAAAAAGTCATCAATTCCGTTTTGACCAAAACGGCGACAATACAAAGTCCGTTTATTTCGAAACCAACGCGGTTAATTTCTTGTGGGTTTTCTCGATTTCGACATTTGCTTACGTTTCGCTACCATTTTTTTTTTCAATTGATTAAATATTTTAGTTATTCATTTTCTTTGACTAGAACGAAATACTATTTCTATTTCGGTGAATTTGTTTGATTGCGTATTATTCGATTTCACGCGATTTCGAATTGGCTAAGTGAGTTCGGTTAATGGGACCGAGGGGTGGAGCTGGCGTCTAGGCGTTTGATTTGAGTGGTGAGGCCGTGAATGAGAATCCGTTTTTACCGATCATCCAACATTCACGGTTGGCACGGTGCTCTTGGAATGGCTTTTGTTTCGCGTTCAGCTGTCATCGATACGTTCAATCGGACGACACCTAGAAACCATACCAAGATCACATGGCCAATATTTGCAGCCCCACTCATTGTTGCTGGTCAATCGTTCGATAAACTCTTCGTTGGGGCTCGGGCGTGTAGTGAATGCGTGCGCGCAGATGTTGTGGTGATCCTGGCACACTTTCGGAACCCTTTCGCGGTGGCGGCATTGGCGGTGACGATGACACATATCTGTGGGGAGATCCTTTGGGTGAGATGATGTTCGAACTTTGATCGAATCAAGGACTTACCTGCGCGACATTAGAGGTGAACCCGCCATTTGGCTGGAGTGTTCGAGTAGATTCCGTCTCAAAAGTAATGGAGACTGTCCTCGATTGAAGCTGGAAAAATGAAATTGAAGTGAGCTTTTTCTGACGTGTAATCAACGGGAGAGTGATCTTACCGTGGTGGCGGATCCGGACTGCGATGTCTCCGATCGACTCCACTCATCATCGGTGAATGCATTGGCGTACCGTTTTGATGTATTGCCGTTGGTATTGTCGATCGTCCCAGATATGGACTCGATGCGGCCGATATCGATTGGCCTCCATTGTGTCCGGATCGTTGCTTATCCGACCGATCCTTGTCTCCCGATGCTAAATGAGATTTGACGTAGCTGGCAAATCGTCGTTTAACAACACCTGCAATTGAATTGAACCATCCTGAACGTTTGAGAACCGGATGGAACAGAACGACGACGACGATACGGAAAATGAAGGAGAAAAGCAAGCAAATGAGAAATAGGCCAATGCATGAAAATAATAACGTCAATTTGTTTTGAGCCAACAGCGTTCCGACGGGGAATTGTTGTCGGATTTCATGTCCGCCCAAAGGCTTGGCACAAGAACAATATCCCCTTCAGGCATTATATGATTAGAACTGAGAATTATGCGGTTTGGGACTGATGAGACTCTGATTCGAGTGGGATTCGCTCTGGAAAGGATTCAGCGAGCCCTTACATCGTCTTCGCCTCTTTCCAAAACTCATTCCAAAATCGATGGATGATTCGCAAAAGATAAAGGATTCTTCAGCTGAACAAACAGCTGCGACACATACCTTGATCATCTCGATCATCTGCGCTGTAATTCGTCGAGCTGCCATTCCCGTTGGCGCTATTGCATTCACCGGAGGACGTCCTCGTGCGACCATACAAATTCTGATTGTAAATGTTCAGCGGCGGTGACGGAGTGATTTTGTTGTATTTGTAATTGGATGGTGACTGATGCGGAGTCTCTAATTTGGCTGCACTGCTGAAGGCGTAGTGATTGTTCGATGTGGTTGGTATTGCTTGGGATTGGCTCAGATGCGACATGATCGTTGGATCACCGCCGAGCAAATTCATTGGATTGACCGGCAGCGAATCGTTTTGCGGTGGCATCATGTTGGTGGGGGCTTTGGCCGAAGGGTTGGCGTGTTTCAGTGGGCTGAATTTATGAGCGAATTTCGGTATATGTCGCATGAATGGATTTGTCACTTCGCATCGATCCGCGGGCAAATGGTGGGGGTATTTTGATTGGAGGACTGGCGAGAGGGGTGCTGGCGATGTTGGTTGATCTGGATGTGGCCGCAAGTCGTTCTCTTTTTCTCTTAATTGACTTTGTTGATGGTAGAATCGTTGAAGCACTGAAATGAAGGGGGTGATGGGGTTATTGGGGGTGTTCTCTGGGCAGCGGTTATTTCACTTACCGATTGGACTTGTGTTGCCTTGCAGACGAACGTATTGATTGCCTGACGGAGCTGGTATGTTTGTTTGCAGCCGTTTCCGCGCACCGATTGGTGACGGGGTGGCACTACTCGAGCCTCCGTATTCCGTTGGGTAATTTTGATTTGCGTACAAGCCTTCGTGTGGTTGAGACAGTTTTCTTTGGAGATATGGCGACAGGGATTTGTTTCGATTCAATGATTCGTAGCCTGTGGAAAGAGTTGTGGAG
>JANSTV010059921.1:0-12199 GCA_027564135.1 Lestremia cinerea | reverse complement strand
GATCAACTGATTGTGATGGTCGCCAGCGACGGTTCCTCCTTTTCCAATGGCGATGATGACAAACTCGTTTTTGGTGTTGTTGTTGTTGTTGCTCGGGATGATCCCAGCAAATTGGCCGAATCGTCGAAAGCAAATAGCAATATTGAAAAAATCATAAATATCGAATAATATCACGATAAAGACAAAAAATGGCTATGAATTGATTTGATCGAAACCGATCCATGAACTCTGGCATCAATTGTCATCTTGTGTTTGAGCTGCACGATTGTGTGGCATTTCCGCTGACAATGGCTGCGGCAGCCGTTGCAACATTGCCATTGCGGGAATTGTAATGATGATCCCGGTGACGATGGTGATGATGGTATCCGTTGCGTCGATGCCGATTGCCACCGCGCCGTCCATATTGATGGCGGTTGTTGTCCTCCTCCTCATCATCACTTTCCTTGCCCGTTGCCTTAGTGTCGCTCTCCACGGCCTTTGCTTGTTGCGGCTTGGCATTGTTGCGTTTCACATCGGCTCCAGTCTTGTTCGAACGGGTGCTTATTCGATTATTCGGCACCGATGATATTCCAGTGGAGTTGACGGCATTGCTTCTCTCTTCGTCTTTCTTTTGTGCTTCCTACAAGTGAGATTTGCGTAGTTTCGATTCTTATCGGCCCTCCCACTGTCACATCTACTTACCTCGTCATGGTCTTCGTCATCAATCGATATGACATTCGTGTCTTCGGCGTTCACATCGATGATTCCGCCACGTTTCTTCTGACGCATAAACAAACTGGCCATCCGCACTTGTAGCCCCTTCAGATCGTTGGTCAATTGGAATAGCGGGGCATTTTCCAGCTCGGACGGTGGTCGAGCATCGCGCAACGGTTCAATGTCACTGCCGATGGACTCACGGCACACCGGACACAAGGCCTGAAACGAAACAGATTGATGCTGCGATTCAGGAAACAGCACTCAAAGAGCAACCCACCTGGAATGGCTTTGAACTTTTCCGTTGCCAAGCCGGTAATTTGTCTTGTTCCTCTTGATAGTTCCTCAATGATGCTTTCAAATGACGTGCCAAACAGTAGCTGTGCAAATAATGATAGCATTCGGTTTTGGTGAATGCATCACCGTCTTGAAAACCGTACAAACAGACGACACACTGGCCCGATGGCAGATTGCTATCCGTCAAATGCTCGCGAATCACATCAATCAAATCGAAAACACACGGCGACCCAAGCGATTCGACCAGTTTCAGCTCGACCGCTGCCCGAATCTGTTCGATGCCATTGTCGTCCAAGCCTCTGGGATTGCGCAATTGGTACTTCGGTTTGGTGTCCGGATACCCAATGGTCGGTTCGACTTGCAGAGTTATGCAAACATATTGGCGATTCGTCTCCTCGCCCACTGTCGGCAGCACAACCGTTTCAATCAATTCGGGCACATCACTGCAACATACATAGTCCCATTAGACTTTATCTCCTCCACAAAAAGAAAAATTCCGCTGCGACTTACGTTTCCGCGTTTCTCGTTATCTTGACGTCGTCCATTAGAATCGCCTCCAGCGATTCAACTTCATCCAAAAGCCTGCAAATCGATAAAATTGCGAGAGATTCGCATCAACATTTCGACTTTCAACCGATTTCAGTCACACGAAAAACGCACACAGTGCACAATGCACAACCGATTGGCTGCCGTAAAGGTTATGTTTCATCGTTTTCTCATCAACTTTTCGATGAAATTCACGCAAAATACTTACACATCCATTTGTCAATGCGGATATTCCAACAAATTCGATTGATTTTCCCAGTTTTCTATTCGATTTCCAATGCGTCTCGCTAGCACCAGAGCCCCAATGCAATTGTTTTCGCAAAATTTTTGTGTTGAATGGGTGAATTTTCGAGCACTAGTCAGCCCAGAAAAATCTGTCAAAGTGTCGTCGAATATAAACACCACGAACGAATACTACAATAAATATGTCGTCGTTGTTGTTGTTGTTGCTGTTGGGCTTTGTTGTTGCTTCTGCTGTTGTTGGCTTTGCTACCTCCGCCTTCGTCACTCACATTCGTCCTATCGTCGTCTTTCGTTGCCATTCGTCGTTATTCGTCGTTATTCGTCGTCATTCGTCGACTCGTCGGCTTTCAGCGCAACGAAATGCATTTCGGATTTCGCTTTGTTATCGTCGACCGATTTCCTCCCAACGAATGATGCCTCCACTTTGAAGGTGGATGAGAGCGTTTCAGGTGGATGCTGATGGGCTTGCGGTGAAAGGCTTTCTTCATTCATCTTCTGAGAATTTTAGCGATTTTAGGACGTTTTTAGGGACTAATTTTAGAATGGAATTTTGGAAAGAAAATTCAGAAAGAAAATTTAGAACACATTTTTGGACAATTTCTAGTAATTTTTTTTTTTTTAATAATTAATTGAGCATTCACCGAATATTTTCCGGGCGGTTTTCGAAGTAACTTTAGGAGATTTTAATAGGATTTTAAGGAGAAATTACTGTTTTCCGAAAACTATTTTGAAAGAGATCCTCAGCAGAGTTTTGTTTAGTACGAATTCAGATCAAAGCGAAACTTCTCTCCACAACAACAACCGAACCGACGCACCAATTGCCCCCGGCGCGTCAGCGAAAATCCTCTGCAACAAAATTCGAATGAAGAAATTTTGTGATGAAAAATCCACTCCATTTTCATTTTATTTATTTATTTTCATTTCATTTATTACATAAAATTAAATCAACACAAAAAAAAGGAAAAAAAAGAAGATGTAAATTTGTCTTAATTGTTACAGAAAAGTACATAATTTTGTTTATATTTCCCTTTCGTGTATTTTTAATATTAGACTTATCCGTTTTGTATAATATGAAAATTACATTTAAAAAGTCGTAGATCTAGTTACAGTAAAAAGCTAAATAAATCTGTGCAAAATATTACACGTTCCGAACAACGGACCGCAAAGTCGAACGGCCTCCATCCGAAATCATTCCGACAGACGTCGCCCGACTCCCGTCCCGGGAACATTTCAATTTCAATACTATTCATTTGCTGGTGATTTTCAATCGAATTCAATCGAAACCATGGCACAATATTTTGCACTGACATTTCATTTGCTTCCTCCACTCGAATCTTTCTTTCTTTTTTTTTCAAAAAAAAAAAAATAAAAAAAATAATCATTATTTGAAAAACAAATCACGCCATTTAGGTACTATTCAAAACATTCTCGTCGGCTCTTGCTGGTGTTGCGTTTTTCGCTGTCGTTTTTGGTTGGTGCAAATCCAACGAAAATGTCCAAACGGGAAAATTCCATTTCGACAAAATGTTGGTTCTGCGTTTCGGTTCCAAAATGCGGAAAATCAAGAGAAAACTGACTCAAATGCTTGGAAATTAACAAAAAGGAAAAAAAAAATCGTTTGAAAATCCATCGAAATCAATTAACTAGAAAACGATTCCAGCACTCCCTCACGACGAGAGAGAGCTCGACGAATCTCTTCTCTTTCTGAATTTTTTCATTTTCACAATCGATTTTTTCTTGATTTTCACATTTCCATTTCGCCTGTGATTTCGAAGGAAAGGATTTCCTTTTCGTTGTTTTTGGTCGAAAAGGGAACATTTCGCTCGAAACACCAGACGGAATCCACCATTTGCGTCCAACGTCAACACATTGCTCGATCGTCCGGGCCAAGACTCCTGCGGAGGTTGCTGCAGTGTGTGTGGTTCTTGTGGTTCGTGAATTTGGAGGTGGATGTCGGGGGTGTGTGGTTGGTCTGTGTGCGTGTCTCGTGTATATCAATTTACTGTGTACAAATTATTGTTAATTTTTTTTTTCTTTCTTTCTCTTTTGTTTTGTTTCCTCTCTTTTTTATTATTATTATTATTATTTTTTTTTTTCATTTTTTTTTTCACAAAGTTTTGTATTTCGTTAAAATTACGCAAATTCGCTTAATCGCTCTCTTCCTCCTCATCATCATCATCATCTGAATCGGCCTTCTTTTTACTCTTCTTGGCCGGGGCCTTCTTCGCCGGCTTGGAGCGTTTCTTGCCATTGCCAGCATCCTTGGATCCACCGTTGGCCTCGAATTCTTTGATCAATTTTGTGTATCGCTCTTTGGCATCGACAGCTTTTTGTTCCCATTCCTGGATTTGGCGATGAGAAAACGTCGATAAATGGTGATTAGTGAAATGGGCTTTAAGCAATCGGCTTTTCAATGAAGACGAAAAAAGCGAAAAAAGAAATAAGCAGATTAGTTGAAAAACGGAAAACTTACGCTCTTGTCCTTCAATCCTCTCCATAATTCACCGCCGCGCTTGGCGATCTCTGTAACTTTGATGCCTGGATTCTCCTTCTTGATGGATTCGCGGGTCTCGTTCAACCACAACATGTAAGCGGAGAGTGGACGTTTTGGTCTTTCTGCCATTTTAACTGATTGTTTCTTGACTTCTTTGAGAGTTTAAAAAGATTCTGCGAGAAAAATGAAATGAAAAGAAAAACCAGAAAATTAACAAGTGTCGCTTCGAACGGAGAACATGGTCGAGATCGGGAAAGGGGGCGATTTCGCTCAAAAAGAAATGTAACTCAACTCATATGTGTGGACTCGGTTCAGTTATTGAGTAACCGGATCGAGTACGGCGAGAAGAGTTTGGTCTTTGATCTGGCCTCAATTGATTGGAGTACAAATTTATTGAATAGATCTGTCTCCTGCCCATCGATCGAGGCGGCGCAAACCCCTGAATGTTGACTACCCGAATTCACGTCATAACAAATTGCCCGAGTCGAGAATCGAACCCGAGACCACTTGCACCGCAGCCAGTCACTCAACTGGCTGAGCCATTCGGTGCGTTGTGTCTCTACGGTCTTTCGCTCAATTTAAACACTTGCGTTGCTCGGCTCGCTCGAAAGCGCAAACAAAAATGCCTCTCGAAAACAACCGAAATTCGATTTTTTATTCGCATTCGGACGCTCGCTTAGATAAGTTATCTCGTCCGAAATGGAAATGCGATAGCGATTTAGTTTAAGCATTTCTCGACTGTTGTTTTGTTCGTTGTTTTTTTTGTCGTTCCTCTTCACCAAATTCATTTTGTTGAGAAATTTGATTAAAATGTTTGAAACCGCCTTTTTAAATGACAATTTGTTGTTCGTGTTTTTGGTGCTCTCGTCTCGCGTCGACTATTGGACCCGACTGGTCGTCGAGATAAGTATCCGATGAAAGTTAAGAACACAACTTTTCTGAGGCTGGCGATGATGACGGGACGATGGCGACGAGAGACGCAACACCATCGCCCAACCGAATTCCGACCAGTTGTCCACTTGACCATTTACCGAATTGGATTCGAAGCTGAGAACGGCAGCGTGAAGCGTATGAGGCGAACGCTGGACGAAAAACTTTCCGCTCGAAATGCATTTTGAGGATTTTCGTGAGGAATCCAACGGAGAGTGGACGAAGAGAGATGGATAATCCGAGTGCCATTAACCGTACGGTCATTTGTTCGTTTGCATATCATGTTCCAGCGTAGCCTCGGCCCGGTGTGTCACATTCATTTCGGACAGCAAACAATTATTAAATTTTATGTCCGATGGAAATGTAATTCATTCGGCAACTGGTTTGCGATGGCTTGTCGCAATGGTCGGGCACAATTTGCAATAGCTCGACCAGGCGATGGCAATGGGCGAAAAACGCAGCCGAAAATTCATCGAATGAAATGTCGACTGCGGTTTCAGTACCATTCGAAAACATAATGCAATTATCGCATTCGTTAAAATATGCGATTTTTTTTTTTTAATTTATTTATTTTTTTTCGTCCATTTCGCTCAATTCATTTCGCCATCGTTTTTGTTCCGTTCTGGTCATCGTTTCGTGCGTTCAACGGTGTTTGGTGACATGTGCTGATCGCATAAAATGTGCCCAAGTCGGTCAATTCAGTGATGATGCATCGAGAAACGGCTCGTTTCATGGCTGACGCGCGATGGCCATACGGGCGCCCGGTCGCATCGCAACGGCCCATTCACGAGCCATTCAACGGAAAAAACAAAATGATGTTTTGATGGCATTGACGACGGCATCGACGCAAAAACAACTTGTAAATTTTTAATCAGCCAAAAATTAGTACTCAAACGCACACACACACACACCCATCCGAGCCGAGCGATGTATCGCGCTAGGCCATTGTTCACCATTTTGTTTGAGTTTCCCATTTGGAATGAGCTTCGTGAAGTGGATTTTGGCACGAAATGTTCAACAATACTTTAAGATGCTCGCAAGCAAAGCCGCTTAAGACGAATTCAACAGAGACGTCCATTGAAGCGGTTTGAAGGCGAACCGTCATTTCGTTAACTCAATTCTCATCGTATCTCAAGTGAAATAACGATTCGATTGGGTGTTTGGCTTGGCTATGCACGGCATCAGCATCGACATCGACATCGGCATCGGTAACCCAACAAGCACACACCACACAGCCAGCACACACAGCACTCTGGCAATGTAACGAGATGCCGACCGCCACAGTGCGTGCTGGCTTGGCTTCGTTTCGCTTTGGCTTGGCTTGGCTTGGCTTCATTTGAGCGTTCAACTGTTGTTCAACGTTTTCCATACAAATCCTCGCAAGTCGAACCCAACCGTAACCGAAATGCATTCGCATGACTGTGTCTACATTCAAACGGAAGGCGAAGGACGAAAACAGACAGAAAAAAAGGTTGAGGAAAATTATCCATTTTTTCGGTGAATCGGTCTTTTCCTCAGAAGGATACGCATTGGCCGTAAATACGGATCGCAAGGCAGGCCAGCAACCCAACACGGATTAAATAAGCCTCACAAAGTCTCACCGCTTTCGAACAAGGAAGAAAATATATAAATAAATAACCGCTCCTATGAGTTGCGTTGCGTGTGCGAGTGACTGTCTGTCTATTCGAAACGGTTCATAGAATGGCTTTTTCATGCGTTTTTTGTTGTTCGTTCGTTTGTTCCTTCTCTCCGGTGGTGGTGATGATGCTGTCGTTATCAGCTGCCAATAATACCCGAAAAAAGCGAATGGTGAAAACGGCAGGCAAACATCACAGGACCAGAATATTATCGACTGAATAGTAACGATGGCTATGAGAAGGCAGGCAACATCATCGAAGGGTAGTGAAATATTGTTCTGCGTGCGTTTGTTCGCTCTATGACGCTGCTGTGCGTGTGCGTGTGTGAGTGAGTACGAACTGACAAAAAGGGACCATCATTCAATGCACTCACTCAGAATGATACGCATATAAGTTGCGCGTTGTTTCATTCGACGGGAGCCCCCCTTTCCCATCCGCAGCCCTTTCGAGCCCAACCAAATGGGATAATGAAAATGTTAACGTTGAACGCATCAAGCCGCGCGCTTAACACACAAACACACTGACTCCGTTTCTCAACTCGACATCGAAACATTGCGAACCATTACGAGCATGCCGTTGAAGGGCCGACGAATGGCTCCGGCTCAACCATTCGACATCGAATCTGTCGGGATGGCCTGGGAATCGCTTTTACGGTTCGACTCAACGTTCAATGTTGCCTTATGTATATTGACTAAATGTCCTGTTGCTGACTGCTCGTTGTGAATTACGGGAAATGACTGCGTCGTCCCAGCTTTTAATTTTTATACATTTTCATTTATTGTTTCGTTTGTTGCTGTCGTTGCTGTCGCTGTTGTTGTAGTGGCTCGTTTTTTTTTGCCTATTTGATTTTGGTTTGCCAGGGTCTGCCGTAACCGTCAATTGAAATGAACCCAACACACATTCTCAATCGGGGTTTTATTTTTCATTTATTGCCTTTGATATTAACGTTATTTTTATGGATTTTTGTCATGGCGGACGGGGACGAGCGAGGAGCGTACGACGAAACGGCATACGACAGCAACCGAAACGGAACGTTGGATAATTTTCCATAATTCAAATGGATGACTATGGGTCGACTCTGGCAGCCGTATTTTCGACTGTGTGAATATTCCATCCATTGTAATGCCAACAAACGTAGCCATAGACATTGTCATTGATTTTTGTGTGTGAGCAATTCGACACATTGGTTGGAAATGCCATGAAAAACTCCATTTGCCCGTTTTGATTGTTTGATTGTTGGCCGAAAGAGAATGACCGAAAGCAAGCAAGATGTCTGTTTTGTGTGTTGGATTTGCCCCGAAAACGGGTGACGTCTCAGTCGCCACACGATCGCAAGAGAAAACAAAAGAAGAAAACGGAATAAAAACGACGACGACAACAACAACAACAACAATCGAGCACCAAACACCAAAAGCGTTTGCCTCGAATAACAATATTTGCGCGATTCATTAAACGCTGATTAACAAGAGACAGAGAGCTCTCGATTGATGCTGCGGCTTGCATCTGGCACAAGGAAATTGTCTCTGATGGTCTTTGATTGAATATTGTCGCCGCAACGACCATGATTCACCGAACCGAATTCAACTGAATCGACGACCAACCATTTAATTTGTCAATTGCCACTGTGCCAAACTATGCCGCTCCGCTACCAGTGTTTACTGTTGGAATTGATTCGAAGCAAACAAAATCGACAAATCGAAACCTAAGCGAACAAGGAGGGGAGAAAGAAAGACAGAGAAGAAAGAGAGAAAGAAAAAAAATAATAAACAAATGAAAACGGTTTCGTCTGTTTTGTCGATGCGATGCCAAACGGCACAAGACAAGCGCGAGAATGTTAATTGAACTATCAACGGAACGTGTGATTTATTGATGGACGTTAGCCGTTTGACGCGAGAGGCGAAAATCGCGAATGACAAACAGCCGCCATTTGAGCACATTGTCGAAAACATGCTCAAATGAATTTGTTCCAATTCAATGGAATTCTAATCAATTTTTATCATTTCGAATAGGCAGAAACGGCAAAAGCGGAAAAACCAAACTGCGAACCATCAACCAACAACCAACAAACATGTATCGTGTTCGCACTTGAAAAGCGTGACGAAGCTTATCGCGCCTTTTCGTAAAATGTCGCCCCGTCGCAATGAGCGTCGCCTCTAGCCGTTTACCGCGGCTTGTGCAATTGACTGGCAATCGTGTTGAAATGATCGAATTTCAAGCCGAGCTACAAGCCAATTATACCAACGGCGATAAAGTTCTTCGGCTTTGCAATGGGACGACTGTCAGTCGAGCCACAGTCTGGGTGACCGTTGAGCATTTCGATGTTCGAAATTTCGAATGTGGCATTTCGAATCGACTGTTTGTCGGCTCTTTCGTTGGTTGGTTGGTGATGTCGGCGGCATTGTGCCGGCTCGGTTTCGGTTTCGGTTTCGAATTCTCGACCAAAACCAAAAGCGACGAAATGCGTTCGAAGAAGAAGAAGAGTCCGCGTCGCCCAAAAAAAAAAAACGAGATAGACCGAAAATGTCGGAGCAACCGAAAAAGAGCGCAGGTAATTGCCGGATGCATACCGAATGCATCACCCAAACACAATAAATCTCACATTCCATGGAGATTATGAGCAAACGAATCGCTTCGTTTCGAATCGACGAGTGTGTGACCGCCGAATGCGCACTACACAGCGCCAAGTGGTACGGTTTCCATCGTTCGCCTCATCATCTCCACACTCCGATTATCATATATTTTTAAAATAATCAATAAATTAGGCAGTTTTTTTTAATGTATTTTTTTTCCCTCATTTCCAACGTTCGGCTCGTTGGTTCGTTCGTTTCGTCGATTGGTCGGCCGTTCATTTTGTTATCGATCAAATACAACGATATAATTATCGTCAACGACCGTTTTTCCGATTGGTTCGATGTGTCGCATCGCCTTCGTGCGAGATTTGTGTTCGTTTTGAATTTCATCATATTTTTTCCCCGAGTTTTCGATTCGAGTCGTTTGTCGGAGCGATCGAGAGCACGAGCCCAAATGTCACACGCTGATTCAAATCGCGCGTCAACGGTTTTTTTCCTTCTCTCGCTCTGCGACTCGTTCGAAATAGAAGTCATCAGCGCGAGCAACCACTCAACGCATCCAACCAATCGGCCCTATCGCTGAACAACGCGCTACGCCACCGAGAAAAATGACCGAATCTCTCGAATTGACGGAAAACAAAATGCCCAAGCAAAAATGATAAAGAATCTGTTTCAGAAATGAAATCAGAGAAACATTTTCGCTGTGGTTGCGGTCATTCCTTTGCTTCTTCTTTTTCCTCTTTTCCTTCAGTTTCTGCTTCTTATTTCGCTCATCGTTGGTGTCGTTTGCGCTTCGCAAGAAACGATTTGAATTGGAAACGACGGATGATTATGAATATTTGTGCTTGCAAATCGAGCAAAGTCACACTGTTGTTTGCTATTCGGTCGAAATGATCGACCAACAGACAACGGCTATCGTCGAACGAGCGACAACGAAACGACCAAAGTGATATGAAATGAGCAGAAACTGAGCAGAAAGTGAGCAGAAAAAGAGAGGAAAAGACAAACAAAAATTCAAAAAATTTTCAAAAATTATATAAGTATTGGAATATTGTTATTCACCCGTTGGAATAGAGAAAGCGCACACAACTACACTCGCACACTGTTTCAACACAATTAAACGATGACAAATGAAAAAAACGATGTCTTGGTGTGTTGTGTCACCGCTAGCCGTTACCGAACCCAAAGAGCAACTAACACAAAACAAGCTCTCGAACAAATTGACGAGCGGCCGACTGAAAACTACTAAATGAAGCGGATCTTGGTTCGGTTGGGCCCGTTCGGTGTGCGTTTTTGGTGGTGCTCTGTATTACGAACGTTGAACGGAGCAGTCAACAGCACCAGCAGGCCAGTTAACAGTAGCATCAGCAACAGTACCACTAGAAGCGATCCGAATGCTCGGAAATATTCATGCATTCGAAACACATCAGCAAGAATGAGCAAGCAATTGCCAATGGGTGAATACAATGGCAGTCAAAAGACCGCAAATAAACAGAACGCAGCACAAAAGGCATGGCGTTCATATTTGACGACGACGACAACGATGATGATGATGATGATGATGAAGGCAACGAAGACGACGACGACGACAATGTCGAACGTTGAAGCGCATCAACACTTATGCGAAATGCGTGTTGAACGGTGGAGGCTATGTGTGTTTGTGTGTCGAAGTGTGAGAGAGTTGCCGCACATGCATGTGTATTGATGTGTGTGTGTGTGTGTGTGCGTGTGTGTGTGTGTATTCCGAACGGAACGAACATCAAAATTGATATGAACGAACCGATGGCTTCGAGTCGAGCGAAGGAAAAAATGAAATTTTCTCGGTGTCGTCCATTTTGGCGCGAAATAGTAATAAAAAACTAAAATTGTCTTAGCCGATCGAAACCAACGATGCAGTTTGGTGGAGAAAATTTTTAGAAAATTTTTTCAGAAAACCGTTTTCCATTTTATTGCAGCACCGCCGAGAAATTCGAATATCAATTTTCCGCCACACAAATTCTTCAAACGATGCATCGCTCAAGCCATTTTGCTCTATCAACGTTCGCAACGTATCGTATCGTTTGTGTGACGACGTGAAATGGTTCGACAAAATGACGGAAAAAAATGAAAAAAATGTCTGTGGTTTTGGTAAAAAGTTCAAAAATCGATGAAAAAAGCCTCGAAAAATGAACGTTTTTCGAAAAATGTTGAAAAAATGGCAATTTTCAATTGAATTTGTGACGACGAAAATTATCTACGTCGAACGCAAATCAAACGTTTCAATATGACTTTCAATATGAAACGTACCAGAAATTCAATATGACTTCAATGAAATGACCCACGCCAAAGATGCTCATCGAAAAATGGCAAATTAAATAAAAGTACAATCGGAATTTTCGATTCAAATTAACAAAAAAGTCTTTGGATATTTAATAATTGATTTGTAGAGAAAGATTTTGGACTTACCTGAGGAATTTATGGATGAATTTCACCAATTAAAAATCACACGAAAATGTTCGCTTACAATTTTTTCTCAATACTAATCACTTCTGAACGTACTCGCTATCTGGCTTATGAGGCAGGCACCAACGATTCGTTCGCACACAGAATACTTGAGAAGAAACGACCGCTTGTTCGTTGGTAAAAACAATGTTCGTGTTTTGTTGGCTGGCTGTGGATGGGAATGTGTGCGTTGCACACAAGCACAACGGCCACCAACACAGGCGAACGGACGGCCGTGCGATAGGTGGTGGTGCGTCTGTAGTGGGGATTTATTATGTACTTCCGCGCCATATTGCAAACAAATAAAC